>JAMYXO010000580.1:0-40000 GCA_033310375.1 Conus canariensis | reverse complement strand
TTTCCATTATACTAAAAAAACCAAAAGTTGGCAACCCCTTAAATTTTTAGAACAGAAAGGGTTTAAAACAATTGCAGAAGATGGAATTTTCCTTTTGGGAAAAAAAAAAACCAAAACCCTGAAAAACCATTTCCCGGGAAAAAAAAAAAACAACAGCGAAAGTTCTACATATAAGGTAAAATGAAAAAGTGCCAAATTGAACATCTAGTAATGAGGAGGGACGTCTTGCAAGGCTTTGTACAAGTATGTGTACGTTTGCATCGTTAAACGTTAGTGATGAAAGAAAAGAGGCAAAACCCTGAAAAAAAAATGGATTCAATGTTTTTCTTGGTTATTTCTTTTTCTTAGTCATTATGAGCTGGGCACACAAGGACAAAAGGGACTTCATTTTCCTCGCAGATGAACAAATGGAATAAAACTAGACTCAGTTGTTCTTGTATCCGTAAAGAATGTGTAAATATGATGAAACCCCAAATCTAAATTTTGTCAGAGCATTTTTTAAAATTTTTTTTTTATTATTCATGACACTAAGATTCTTAAAAAAATTTTTCAAACATTTAAAAAATCTGTATCTCTCGCTTGTTTGGTGTTATTGTTCCTTCCCTCCCCTGCAATCATATTCTCTGTCAAAATTTATTTAATAAAGTTGAAAAACCGATTCTACCCCCTGATTACCAAAAAACATAAAAAAAACCCATATTTCTTTAAAGTTGTACAAACCCAGTTGTAACCCCACGTATGCTTTCCCTTTTCGTCAAAAAAATGTAACATTGTATATGCCTTTACGGTAATCTGTGTTCCCCCAGAGAGGAGAGAGAGAGAGAGAGAGAGGAGAAAAGGAGGAGGAGAGAGGGAGGAGAGGAGAGAGAGTTTTTGTTTTCAAAAACATTTGCATTATTCAGGTTTGCTAATATTATATTTATATATAATATATATTTATATATATATATATTGCACACATATTTTTTCCTTTAACAGCAAAGGGGTGTAGATTTTAAAATCCGTTGATGAGTGAGGGAGGTTTCTTTGTCAGCCTTTTAAATGTAAAACATCAAAAATGTACTCAATGTTGCGTTTTGGTCGTCGTCGGGGTCTACACCGTCATTTTGTGGCCATGTTGGCTTCCGCCGTAGGGCTCATTTTCGTGCGTCATTTCCCGGGCTTTGTGGCGCTAGGGTTTCTTGCAGGGGGACCATAGGTTCCCTATCTTGCACCTACGTCCTCGGTAGTTAGCAGACTGAGAGAACAGTAAAATGCCGTTCGGCTCACTTTGTCTCGCTGTTGCCCCGAAAAGTTACCCAGAATCGGCATTTTACTGTTCTCTCTACTTTTATAAAAAAAAAAAATTTACAAACATACTAATGTGTAGGATTATTGTTTTTAAAACCTAATTTAGAAAATTTTTGGACTTAAGTTTTTGCTTAATCCTTCGTTTTTTTTTGATAAATAACATTTTTTCACGCATACATTCATCAAATCAATTTCTGCAAATCTTAAATTGGGGCCGCATTACCGATCATCTGGGTCTTATTGAGCCCCCTAGGGCGCCTGGGGCCCCCAAGTCAGACCCAGAGGGTCACGTATAACAGGCCAGATGTGAAGATTTTTGAGGATATGCCTCTCATACTTGTTTGCCTGCTTTTTTTTGTCAAATTTTGGGGCAATCCCCTCCCCCCTTTTTAGTGGCCCTTCCCATAGCCGCACCAGGGCGACCTTTTTGGTTTAGGGCTTATAGCCGCGCCCAGTGACCATTTTTGGGGGTTTACGGGCGTTCATGCGCGCCAGTGCCCCAAATCGAAAGGGGGAAGGATAACTTGAGGGCAGGAAGAGGGGCAAATTTAGTTTTTTCAATGCCATGAAAACCCAAGTTTTTAAAACCCCCACGGGCTATCCTTAATGTTGTTTCTTCAAGATTTTATTACTGTACACAAAAAAACGCTTTACAATTACATGGTGTCTACTTGCCTAGAGAAAAAGTTTTTTTTTATTTTGTTAAAAAACAACCAAAAAGCTAAATAAAAAGTGCATCTTTTTTTACTTTTTAGCCACTATTTTTTAAATAAATATTTTTTTTAAATGCTTTTAGTTTAAATGCAGATTTTAATACAAAAAATTGGGAAAAAAAAGATTATTTGAGGTGGGGAATTTACCCGCCTAAATTTTTACAATGCCGCGTGCGGCTAACGCCGCACTAAAGGGGACGCCGGTGGGGTTTTAGCCGCCAAATTTATACAATGCCGGGGGGCCTGCATAAAACGACCCCCTTACCCCGTTTGTGTAATCACACGAACAGAAAACAGTGCGACGCTTTGACTGGGCCCAATTATGCATTTGGGGTAACCCTGCCAGACATGTCTGACCTAGAGTAACAAAAGGGCAGCAAACCTTCGAAGTAAAGAGGAGTTGTCCCCCGGAAAAAATGTAACAAATTGGTTTTATAAAAAAAATCGTCTTTAAGGGTTTTCTAGGTTTTTACAAGCGGCTGTTTTTTCAGTTTTTATTTAAGTTTTCGTTTTTATTAAAGCTTTTTAAATTCAAACAAGTCACTCGTTCTTAAAAAAGCACTAAGCAAACAAGTTTTTTTTAAAAGTACTTATTCAAGTCTTATTAAAGTTTTAACAAGTGTCATAAAGTCGTCATTAAGTTCTTATCAAGTCGTCTTTAAAGTTTCAAGTCGTCATCGTTCTTTCAAGTTCTTTTTTTAAGTTTTATCAAGTCGTCATAAGTCGTTATCAAGTTCTTATTAAGCATTATAATTATTTTTTAAGTTTTTAAAATTTTACTGCATATCAAATGGTAAAAATGAGTTTTGTTTTTGGCGTTCTGGTATTCTTTTTTGTTTAGATTTTGTATTTAGTGGGTGATTTTTTGGGTGTTTTGGGTTTTTGGTCTTTTTTAATGTTTTAAAAAACGTAATAACCACCCCCCCAAACAGCAATGCCCCAAAAAATGCCAACTTTTTAACCCAAATAATCCTGATGATTTTGCGGGATTGAACAACTTGTTCTTTTTGTGGCTCGGGCACAACTGGTGTTTTTTCATTAGGGTTATATGTTGTAACTCAAATTTTCTTTTTTTGTTCCCTTGCAAATTTTTTCCTGCTTCAACGCGCCCAGGTTTTTTTTCCCGGGTCACTTTCCCCTCAACGTTTTTGCTCCGGCTTTTTTAAGGGGAAAAATAAAATTATATGAAAAAAAAGAAATTAAACCCCCCATTTTTACTGGCGACAATAATTTTCCAAATCTGTATATAATCACATCCTGAGACTCTAATGATTTTTTAAAAAATGGATCCTGCGTTAAATCATCAAAAAATTTTGCAGAATCAAGGGGCGCAAATCTACTAACTAGTTTAGTGTAAAAACTAAAAAACGTTGGCCCGACACTTTTGACCATTTTTGCCCCAGTTCGCTTCATCCCTGTTGTGATACTTTACAATGTCTTGCGGGCATCTGTAAAATCTGTTCTTGCTAAATTCATTTCCGAGGTATGTTTTGTTTTTCCACCGCGCCAAAGAATACGCCTTTCTTTTTGGCGCATAATGCTTGGTCATAAAATTGTTTATTTGAAATCTAAGTTCGGAAGTAAAATCGCAGTTTCATGTTTTTTTAATAAAAATTTTATTTTTTTTTTTAAAAAAATGAGCCCCAAAAAAAAAACTTTTGCCACCTCGTATCCCATTCTGCTGTTATTGGGGTTAAGTGAGGATACAAAATGCTTGGTAAAAGTTTGTTAAAAATAAAAACAGCAGTCTTGGCAAGCTAGATTTTAAAAGATCAGCAAAGTTGATTGCTTCTTACAGCTTCATTTGCACGAAAGATTTTTAGTTAAGAAAAGGATAATTCCCAGAAAATATAAATTTGTAAAAAAAAACATTTATAAAAATGGCTTCATCGAAATGGATAGGCGGGCAGGGGTTTAAAGCGCTTGCTTTCGGGGAAAGTAATTACGCGTTTAGTAAATACAAAATAACGATGAGAGAAAAAGACAAAAGGCTTGGAGCAACTAGCGCTGCAAAAGAACTAGAAAAGCAAGAAGGGAGCAGTTAGATTTTATTAACGACAGACTTAAACAACGGGACATGCAGCTTACACATTTAAAGATTTTGCCCAGGCAATAAAAAAAATTTATCTAGTAACAGGCAAACAAGTTGAAACATTGCCCCCACCAAAATTCGCGATTACTATAAACCCATCAAAAAAAACAAAAGATGCAAGAAATAGTTTATTGTCTTTGGTATGCCCGTGTGTATTTTTGTTGCACATAATATTGGCGAAAAAAAATGACAAGATCTATTTTCCCAAAAAAAGGTTTGGGAAGGGAATAAGGCAATTAAAAAGCTTACCCCGCAGCAGGGTCGTGAACAAACAGCAAAAGAATGGTTATCAAAACAAGCGTTTTGGGGCAAATTTATTTACCGGGCCCCTAAACGAATACAGAGACCACATTTTGTGAATATAACCCCAACGACACCCATCAAATGGACCTTCTATTTTTACCCATGATACGATTAGACAAAAAAAAGATTTAAGTACGCACTTACAGTCATTGACATGTTAAAGATAAAAAGTGCGGAACTTTAAACACAAAAGAGTGCTTTGTGTTGCTTTTTGCTTACAACTGATATCCAACGAGGCCCCTTAAATTTCCTGCATGTTTAAAGCGATGAGGAAAAAAGTTTTAAAGGGTTCAAGTGAATCAATTATTTTTAAAACTAGAGTTACCATTAAAAGAGGCATTCGGGAGTTCAAGATCACAGGGTTTGGTTAAAAATTTTAAAACAAACTTTATCTGAAAGATTTTCCCCTCCGTATCACAAGAGCTGTTTGACAATTCCCCGCAAACAAAGGGGTAAAAAGACTGCCCTCAGTTTTGCGCGCAATGAATAATGAAAAATTTTAAAGGGCTAAAACCCAGTCAAGCAATAAAAACCCAAAGAATAAATGTTGCTATTGAAGACTATCCAGTAAAACTATTTTTTGGGTTTAAAAGTGAGATCCTTTTTTCCCCGGGAGAAGCGGAAGGGGACACTCGCACAGGGAACAGATCCAGTTTGGAGTTTTGCCCATATGAGATAAAAAAAATTGGAAAATGAATCCCCGTGTATTATTTACGAGAAACTGACAAAACAAACGCCCAGCCCCCAAAGATTTTCGTGAAGAAGAACTGCAGTAATCCCCCAGACACAGTTCCGTCGCTTAGTTAATTTAGGCAAATACATTTGGTTTAAAAGGGAAAGCTAAAAAGAAAAAAGAGTTTTAAAAATTTAAATTACGTCAATTATTGCTTATAATATTATTATAAAAAAAAATATTTAAGAACATTAAATTTATGCCGAAAATCGTTACTCCCCCAACCCCTAGTTTGTATTTTGTTGGAAAAATAAAAAATTTGAAATGAAAAAAAAAATTGAAGCCATTTAGGAAATGAATAATAATGATTTGGCTATATGGAAAATGATTAGTTGAGCTTCTGATAACACTTGCCCAAACAGAAAAACTCCATGGACTAGATTTACTATTCCCCAGTGCCCAATTGCTATGAATACTCGGGTTAAAAAATACTCTTTTCGTGTTAGTGCTGCAAGGGGACCTTTTTGTTACAACTGTTGTGTTAATCTCATGCAGATTAGATCGTAGTTTTTTAATTGTCATGATAAAAAATCTTTTTATTGAACAATGCTTTTTTTGTAGTTGTCAGTGTTGTTTGATTGCAACACACGAGAATTCCCCTTGCTTTTTTGAAAATTTTTTTTGGTTTAAAAGATGTAATTTTCGCCTTAAAACAATTAAACTCCTTGATCACACCTCCAGATAATTACCTTATCTTACTAAAACCTTTAATTAAAAATGAATGAAAAGGTGAATTTTGGGGTAATCGATGTGTCGTCCCCATCCCGCATGCCTTTTGCTACTTCTAATTCCAGTCTTTGTAAAAATCTTCGTGGGATGTCGATTAAAAAGGGGAATCTTTTATCTGTGTACAAAACTCTGGCTTGGATCAAGGGTTTAAAGTGGTAAAGAAATTCTAACATCAAAAGCTTCGAAGTCTAAAAACAGTAAACCCAAAAAAAAACGGGTTTGCCAATTTGATTTTTCTTTTTTTCTCATTATTAAAAAAAGTGATCAAAAATTTTTCAAAAGTTTTGATAATTTGGTTTTGAAGTAACTTAATTGCATCGTTTTCTCTGGGGCCCAATCTGAATTTTGCGTTGTGGGTTTTTCCCTAGTTTTTCCAAAACAGCTGTTGTTCTCAATTGAAAAAGTCTTTTTTGAAGCATCTGCGGTTTTAGTTCTGGTCGTGTTCTTCATGTTTTGGGTTTTCATGAACTGTTCTTAAAATAAAATCAATTATACGAGAAACTGCTGTTAACTTTAAACATGTCTTAAATAAAATTGGGAAAAAAAAGAAGTCTGTAAATGACAGATTTTAATTTTTTTTTGCACAAAAGATTAGGCAAAAGTTTGGGGTGGTTCTGTTTTTGACACATTTCTCCCTAATATGTCATTTCAGTCATACAAACAAAAACCGTAAAGCCCTTTTATCGCCGACCTGAACCCCCAAAAAACAAATTTTTCCCCCGGATTTTTTAAAACTAAGGAAATTTTTTTCCGCCCCCAACTTTTCCCCCTTAAAAAAAAAATTTAAAAAAAAGGGGGGTTTTTTTTTTTTCAAATTTCCCTCCCCCCCCATCGTTTTCAATTCTGAAGATTGGTAGGTCGACAACGGTTTAATCTGTACACCAGAAATTTTAAAGAATGCGTCCCAACTATCCCGGGGCGCAGAATATAATGCGCGGATCTGCTTTGTTTCATGCGGGTCTTTCTGAAATTTTTCAAAATATCCGCCAACAAAACAGGTATCCGCCATTAAATAAGAATCGATAGTCCCCCATTGTTTTGAGTCTAATTTCTGCCCGTTTCTTGAGCATGCTGGTAATCGAATCATGATGTCCTTTCCCTCTAAGACTAAAAAAAGAAGCACCTTTGGGCGGAAAGGTTGGTCGTCAAACCTTTCCCAACTTTTCATGACTCTAAGGGTAAACCCCCTTTCTAACGAGGTTGGGTCAAATATTCTTCTGTTTTTGGGACAGGACTTTAATGATCCTGTAGTGACTCAATGTCCCATCAGGTGTTGCATAGAGTCATAAAAAGAAAAATTATTTAAAGTAAAAACACAGTACTTTTCTGATGTGGGAAAAGCATGACACCCTGAAACGCTAGTTATGCTTGCAATAAAAGATGGGAATCGTAACCTCGCAAGTTAAAAGAATATGGGAAAAGTCCCCAAGCCCTAGGATAAAAACTTTAGTTGAAGATTGCATTGTTATGTGTGTCCCGAATTCCCCGCTAATGTGATCATGATCTCTTACTTTTGGGTTTAAACTTTTGGGTGTTAGCTCTAAACACAAACCCAACGTGAGTGGCTGGTCTAGCAAAATTTCCAGAGGTATTTTAAAGTCGGTTTGGACTAGATTATTAGAAAGACATTACGAACTTTTGCATGCTTTTTAAAAAATGTTTTGCTGTGGGCCCTCTGATATTTCTGGCTTTGAAGTTCACCATCTGACCTGAAAAACAATGAGGAAAATAAACAAATCTGGTGGTTATTCATTTAACTTTTTTTGGTAAATGTTTTGGAGCAGGTCCTTATTGTAAAATAAGCGACTCAAAGTTCGTAAACAACTATGGTGACCACTGGAGTTTTTTGTAATTTTTAAAAAACTAACCTTACGCCTTCTTTTGGGCATAATTGTTCTGATTGCAGTCCACGGATGAGAAAATGTTTACATGTTCGCTCCGGCTTGAACAGACGAAATTCTTGTTAACATTTTTACGAATTCTTGTTTGTGCCCATTTTTTGTAGTTGACAACGTTACTCATTGTGCGTATTAGCGTGTAATGCAATCTGGGGCTGTGCATCAAGGTAAGTTACATGAGTTTGGTTTGGGTTTGCCTATTGTTGGATGTTCTTAGACCCTTAATTTGGTCTAAGGTTTGGGTTTTTTCAGTCCTGTGTATACGTTAACAGTTATTGGGGGGTTCTGTTCTTCAAAAGATCAATTTTTTCTCACCCAGGAAAGGTGAGTCCATAAAGTTAAGATCATTGACCCAAGGGTTTATAGTTAGATACTTTTGCTTTTTTGGCAACGTGATGCGCCTGCAAGAACGCACCCCATAAAACATTTGTTATCGAATTCTTATGTCAGAACTGCTCTTTGAACTAAGGGTTTGGAGGCAGTGGAATGTAAGACTTGCCTCCCTTGGCTCATATTAGCCTTCTTAATCTGATGTCTAGGATTCCCCTCTGACCCAACCGAGCCCCTCATTTTAGCTGCTTTGAGGCTTCATTTTAAACTGTGTAGAAGTTGATTGCCCAACCGGGTGTTAAGTCATTATAAGAAAGAATAGTCTGTGTTTAGTTGAGACCCAGTTTAGATTTTCTTCTTTATTGTTATATAGTCGATTTAAAACAACTAACCCTTACTTTAATGGAGGGGTTTTTTGTTAGTTACTTGGAACTGAGAAATAGCATGTACAACGCTTTCCTGTAGTTTGTTGGTCAATAACTTTTTAAAACGACCTCATTTAAGCTTTTGACAAACGCTTCCTCTTCCATTTCGTTAACCAAAAGGGCAAAAAAAAGTCATATTTTATCCATGTTGAGTTTCTTTTCTAATCAAAAAATTTTTTTAATTAATTAATCAATTCAGAGGGCTTTTTGTGTTAGACTCATAAACTAAAGTATAAAAAATCTTTGGGGTTGTTAATGTGAGCTTTTAGAACAGAGTTTAATGTTCCCTTTACTTTTTTTTAAACATTCCTTTTTTATCTGGTCGGTGTTGGTTGGTTTAGAAAAAAATTGCCCCTTTCCTTTTTTGAAGATCAACTTTTTTCTTTTTAGTCCCCAAAAATCAGCCGGGAGGGACTAAAAATTCTTTATCCCTGATGTTTGGTAACTAGTGCTTTATTTATTTAAAAAGTTTTTAACGAACTAAGTTTAGCGTTTTTAGTTGAAACCCTAGTGTGTGCTTTTGGGTTTGTTTTTATTTTTTTGCTGACAGACTTACGCCAAAGAACACAGGCCAAGAGTTAAAAAAAAACCACTGAGGTAAAGCAACCGGTGCGCCTCCCCTGTTCTAAGAGACCCCCCAAATTGTTCCTGCTGATAGAGCACTAGTGATCGATGCTCCCGTATTAAAATATGTAACGCATTAAAGGCAGCAGAATACCTTCGTTTGGGTTTTTCTGTATTTTGAAAGGTCCTGCTCTGTTGGGTTTGCATTTGGTAATGTTGGTTAATCTGAAAGTTTTTTTGTCGGGTTTCTACGAGTTGCCTCTTCTTTTTTGGGGGACTTTTGGATAAACCTGAAAAAGCAGCTTTTTTTTTTTAAAAAAAAAATAATTTGTATTGGATATCTTTTAATTGTTATCTTGAATATTCAGCTAGCTCATATATTAAAAAAAAAATGACATTAATGGTTTACACTCTCTTTTTCTTTATCAATTTGAATGTTTATTAGTCTTTAAAGTTTCCCACTCCCCTGCAAATGATTATCCCCTGTTGCCCCTTTGGTCAAACCCTAAACCGTATTTCGTTGTTTAAAATTCTAGTCTAAAACTGTGAAAGGGGTGTTTCGACCAAGGTTCGTTTGGGCTTTTAGACCTCCCCCCTCCAAAGTTTTTTTTTTATTTTATCAAAAAGTGATAAGGGGTTTAAACCCCTACCGTTTGACTTGGGTTTGGACTACCCTCAATTGAAAATTTGTACTTTCTTATTTTGGATTTAAAAAATTTTTCCTTTGTTTTTGAATGGTTTCATCTTCACACAGCAAATAAAAAAAACCTTTGGGGTCGGGGTGTGGCCTAAAATTTAAAGTTCCTTAGTGGCCCGCTTTTAGGTTTTTAGTTTGGTTTAATCCCTTTTGTAAATTTTAATTTGACTGATTTGTTTCTCAACAGCCTTCAATTGGGTGCCCAATTCAAAACTTCGAATGTCGAAATTTCTGGGGCGCGCGGCTGTGATTTAAGGTTTGTTTATGTTGTTTTAGCTTGTTTTTTGCCCGAAGTTGGGCGTGCGCTTTTAAAAAAAAAACAAGGGTATGGAAAAACGTTTCCATAAGCAAAAAAATTTCAGCTTCATACTTGTTACCGTCTTTGCGTCTTCGGCGTCTATTTTGTTTTAGGCTTTGTTTTTTTCGATTCCTTGAAAAACAGTCGGCCCTTTTTATCGGTTGCCATAGATAGAATAGATTAGAAATATGTCTGCATTGTGTAAAAAAAATATTTTTGCCCCCCAAGTTTTTTAGAAATTTTCTTAACAATTGCCCGTCCCCGATTTGTACAATGTCCCGTTGGTCTGTTGCTGATTCGAGTTCTATTTTGAAAGTAAATCGGGGAGAGCTGGTACAATCATTCATTGCTCCTAGGTCTGGAAAATTTTAAAAGAAGAATTTGATCTGAATCAAAAGTAGGGATTATTTGGAAAAAATAATATTCTGTTTATTTCCCTTCACGCCAAGGGTCTTTCGTCTTCTATGGGGTCAAGAAATTTAGCCATTGTTGTGCCCTTTTTTTTTAAAAACAAAATAAAAAATTAATTATTTTTAAAAATGGAGGATTAAGATTATGTGTTTTTGATCCTTTGGGGACGAATGAGTGAAAAAGACCTTTAAAACATCCATTGCGCTCATTGCGAATGAATTAAGAAAGTAAAGTCAGATCTTTTATCAAAGTTTTGGCCAAGAACCCCCCGAATTTTTAGACCCCAATGATTTTTAAACAAAAGATGACCATTTGTTTGTGAAAAACGACGAAGGAAAACTTGTTCAGCTTACAATAAACCAGATCATCAAAGTTTTTAAAAAAGAGTCAATTAGACCCAAAAATCAGTGTGAGCGAACAAAAAAGCCTTGGCATTACTAAAACCCCAAAAATTTGATAGGGAAACAGTTGCTAAATTCAAAACACATACAAAAACTCCCCAAAAGATAACAAATAAAAAAAATGGAACTTAAAAAATTTAAACCCAAAAGCAGACGAAAAAATAGAAGCAGAAACCCGTTTTTCAGAAGAAAAAAGTATTTAAAAAATATGCACGACCGCCGCTACCCATGAGAGAAAAAACGGCCTTGATCAGCTTGAGAAGCATAGAGGCAATTAACAAACAATTTATCAAACTGGGTGAAATAGATGAGATTAAAAAAAAGGGAAAAAAAAAAATAGTTGGGCTGTGACCACAATTAGGACCGGTGTTAAAAAGAATAACAAAAGACAAAAAAATCTTGAACAAGAGAGTCAGCAAGATAGAAAATGTTGTCTTAACCCAAACAATTACGAACTCAAGTGGAGAAAAAGAGAAAAATATCCAAAGAATTTTTTAGAAGACACGCGCTAGAGAACGAATAAGAACACTGTTTTTTGAGGCAAGGAATCCTTAGCGAGGTTTTAAAAAAGCCTTAGGATTTGCAATAAGTCATGGTGATGGCTATTACGGGGGGCGGTGGCGGGGGGCAGTGCCCATCCCCACCATCAGATAAATCATGGGGTAAAAAAAAACAAATTGATATCTTGCAAGTTATTAAAAAATTAGCTAGTAAAGGGAAAAGATTCTTTGCCTGGTTATTAGGGGGATGTTTGCTGGCTTTTGTTACTGCAAGCAAAATGTTGGCTTTATGGTGGATTATGGACATTGTTGTCTTAATAGTTTGGGGTTACTTTTGTTTAAAATAAAGCCAGTTCCCAGGGGAGTTAAACCCAAAAACAAGGCCTCTTTTTATATTTTGGTCATTTTTTTTTGGGCCACGGGGGTTGGATGGGGGTTTTTGGGGGGGGGGTCGAGGATTGGATGGGGTTTAGGGGGACTTCTTTTTTTATTGTATTTTGGCTTGAATTTATGCGTTTTTTTTCCCACTTCTCTTCATTGCCAGCCACAAGGTTTCTTATTTAGTTTTTATTGTTCCTATCTGAAATCTTGAGGTCAGAAGGCGATGTATAACCCGTCCAACGGCGAAGTTACTTTCGATCTTGCGTATTGCAAAAAATTTTGGTACCCTTTTTTATTGAAGGCAAATCAACTGCGAATTTTAGAATCCTTAAAATTTTCTAAATCTTTTTTGGGCGTCAAAGAGTAGAAGGTCAATTATGTTTTATTCGTTTGTGCTTTCGAACCCAGCAAACCCAAAATAAGTACGAATGGTCGTTTATTTTTCTATTCCCGTTTTTTTAGGCCCCTTTGAAAGATCCAAATAAATGTTGTCCACGTGTTTTTGCTCTTGCTCTATGGCCCCAGGGGAACAGTTTGCCTGAAGAGAAAGATGTGTGGGGATTCCAAACATGTTATACTTTTGTGCACTCCCCAATAATAAAGAGTGCCTAACCCTGATTAAAATCCAAATTTTTTCTAAAGTCTTCTTTGGGTAATATCAAATTCGTTTCAATCCTTTCAAAAGCCTTGTAATCTATTCTGTTTCTGAATGGATTAAACGTTTTGTATTTGGTAAGGGGTTGCATTCGAAAAATACGTTGAAGTGAATAAAAATGAAATCTATACACTGACCTCACCAAAAGGTCAGGGTGATTTAAATGATCGGCATAGACACTCCCACCCCGTTGATGCACAAAAAAAAGCAAAGTTTAACTGGTTTGATAAAAATGCTGGATGACTGAACCCCCCCTTTCGGGATGTAGTGGTTTGTGGGGGTTAAGAAACGATCCAATGGAGTACTAACTTTACTTGAAAGGGTCAGATGAGTCCAGAAAGTCAAGGGTGTCAGTTGTTTTATTTTTTAAAATTGGTGCGGCCCGACAGAATTTTTGCATTTATATTTGAAGCATCATTTTTTAAAATTTTTTTTAAAATGTTTGTAAAAATAAAAAAATCAAGACGTCCTTCGTTTTTTGAATATGTTTGATAATAAAGCGGAACCCAAGGGTCGCACTCCATGAAATTTTTTACAAGTCGTTTTGGTTTAATATAAATGAACCCGGAGAAAAATAAAATTAAAAAATTGATAAAAGTGGAATAAATTAGCCGTTTAAACCCTCCTGATGGTTATTAGGGTTTTGCTCGCTAAAAAAAAGCAATGAGTAACTTCGACATTACTCTCAAACTTAACAATGCAAATTGAAAAAAATGTTTAATTTAAACCCGAAGAAAAGTAGACTATTACCTTTTTGATGTAGGCTAGCTAAAATGTTAGGCTTTACACATGATTATTTTTTGTTTTACAAAAAAAGGCCCATTATGAGGGAAAAATCCGCTCGATCTTCCTTATATCCATTACTTTGTCTTTGGATGAGCTGGCACTGATGAAAAATTATATGATGGAAAGGGCCCCCAACTGTTTTTGGCTCTTCCGAGGAAAAATGCTTTGCGATTATGAAATTATACGTTCCCCAATTTACAGTTTAAAAAATTGCTTTTTGGGAGGGGGCAGATCATTTAATAAAAGATACAGAAAAACAGGGGAAAATCGTGAAAAGTGATAACCTGACATTGTTTTAGAAATAAAATAATACTTGTTTTAAAAAATGTCACGTGGACCCGAAGAAAGGGGTTTTCATTAGCGCCGAGAGGTGTGTAAATTTAGAAATTTAAAAAACCTTGAGCGTTGAGGCTTTGAACAAAACGGGGGAGTGGATTTGTTGGTTTTTGAGTCATAAAAATGGTTTTTATAGCGCAAAGGGTTTTGGGACAACAAAAAATTTTTCCCAAACTAGAAAACTCGCAAACTAGAAGCAAATAATGGGGTATTGAATATAAAAAAAGTTGAAAAACTGACAACAATGGATTTGAACCATTTTTAGAATGGGACATAAATTTTAATTCTTAAGCCCATTTACATTTTTTTACCGTCAAAAAAGTTTCAGAAAAGCATTGAACTTGGCCTTTAATGTAAGTCTTATGCCCGGGAAAAAAGTCGGAAAGAGATTGAATAAAGCGTTTGGGGGCAAACAGTACATCCTCCCCAGAAGAGAATTTGGTTTTAAAAGCTTCTACAAAATTACAGTTCATCCCCGCAAAAATTGGAGACACGTTCACAATGTTTTAAAAAATTTTTGTCTTAAAAGTGAGGGGAGAAATGGAGCTCTGGGCTTTGTGACTCTTATGAAAGGAATTTTATTTGCTGGCAAAACTTAGACGTTGACAAAAATTAAAGTTTTTTGTCGTTGTTCTTTAAATGGGGAGGATATTAAGGTCATGACAACAAGCAACAAAATTTTATTAGTCTAATAGAAACGATTTACAGAACTGAATGGATTATCTTCACATTTGGGGTTAAGGGTTTTATTTTTATGAACAAGTTTTGAAGAGAGTATGATAAAAAAAATACGGATTAGATTAAAATTTGTTTTAAAAAATTGGAGCAGACGACTTTGGTGTCAAAGCCCATGTTAAACTTTATGACAAAAAACCCCCCATTGTTCTTGATTTTTGGCAGATGGGTTTTGGGGAAAAAAAATATTTGTCCTCGACCTTTACAAACAGTTTAAGTTTTAATTTTGTCTATTGTAATTTTTTGTCCAACATTAAAATGGGAAAAAAGCTATCACGAAGAAGGTTTATATGGACAGATGATGAAATCTATTTATTGATCCCAGCAATAAACTGAGTGAGTGTTTTTGAACCCCCCCCTTTTTGACAGTTTGAGGGAACGCAGCACTATTTATTTTAGGGGATGTTTGGCAGAAAGGACATAGTTAGAAAAAAAAAAGCTTTTCAAAATGGCTTTCAGTGGAAAACATGGGGTAAGTGTGTGGGATTTTATGTCAAAATATAACTAGTTTTAAAGATTTGGAGCAAATTTTAAGACAGTGGTTTTTTTCCCCCATGAAAGATAGAGACGCATTTTATGAATGTATGGAGAAATGTGTTATTTAAGACGATCAAGAAAAACGAAAGGGTTAAGCAAAAACTAAAAATCTCAAAAGTTTTTAAATTGTGTTAAAAACAGTATCCTACAATTAGTTGTTTGTAAATGTTTTTTTTTAAAGTGAGAGACAGTAAAATGCCGATTCTGGCTAACTTTGTCGGGAACAGCGGAGACAAAGTGAGCCAGAATCGGCATTTTATGTTCTTGATGTCTTTATTGGGTAGGGGAAGAATGGGGGGGAGGGGCTCAGGTGACAGCAGTGTGCATGAACGGAAGGGGGTGGGTTGAGTAGAGGGGGAAAAAAGTGGGTGATGCAGAAGAAAGGGAGGGGAGTAGGTTTGATGGAAATAGGGGGGGATGGTAAAAATAAAAAAACAAAGGGCATCATGCCTCTGCCTGTTGATTGTCCCCCCCTGCTCCTGTCCCCTTTTTTCTCGGAGAAGTCGTACATTTTTTCATACACGTTCCTGACTTTCCTGCTTAGGCATGGAGCTGGTGGGGAAAGTCCCCAAAGGGGGGTACTCTCCTGGGGTACAATGTGTCTCCATCACCATGCCCTTTTGGCCCTGCTGTCCCTTTTTCCTCAGGCACGGGGGGGACTTTCAGGCCTCCCCGGGGGCTCCCGGTCCCCTAGCTGTGGCTACTTTTGAGTGATCACAGTGAGAAGCAGGATGCTGGTTAAGCTAATTTTAAGAAATTTAATGAGGGATAAAAGCGTCATGAATTCGGGTATGAATTTCCCCTATTTGGCAGGCATAATTTATTATGACCCGATAATGTTACCTCTGGAAATTTACGTCACGGTGTCTGGTTTGTGAAATTCTATTGAAGTAACTGTTTCTTGTAAACCCTTCCTTGTTTTATACAACAATGTCAACCCCACACCAAATAGTAGCAAACGTAAAGTTTCAAAGAAGCTGTTCTAAACTGGGTTTTTTCTTGTGGGCTAAAAAGAAAAAACAAGAGCAAAAGTCTCCAAATCATTTAGATATGAAATTAGAAAAAAAGGGAATTTTGTTTGCACACCAGTCCCCGTAATTCTCCCGAAAAAATTCTGGTTTTATTCCATCACTGAAATAACACCCCTCCATTCAATTTATTTATTTGTAGCCGGCTTCCCGAAGGGGGGATGAGGGGGAGAGGGGAAGGGGGTGTCGTACACCTGGGCTGGCACATTACTTTACACAACCCCCCTGTTGTAATCAAATTAAAAAAAATTATCTGATTGGTTGATGAAATTTCCCTTATAAACCATACTGCAGTTGAATCACATGTTTACAAGCAAGAATGCCGAAAAAATGTTTTATTTGGCCCCCGGGTTTAAAAATTTAAAAAAGTAAGAACTATCGTACGAAGGCATACCCAATGGCGTGATGATTCTGTCAACATAGGCTTGATTTCATTGGTGAACTTTTCCTTTTTTAAGTAGGGGAGTGATTTATTTAGAAAGAGAGGGTGTTAGTTACGACAATGACATTGACAAACAAAGCACATGACAAGACCGATGATTTGCCTCTTTGGGTCTTCTTCAGGTAAAAAAGAAAAAGATCAATTTAAAAAAATTTTGGACAGTCAACAAAGAACGAAAATTGCTCATCTGTGGTCCATGTGGTGGGAGAATAGCCCCAGGGGGGAAGTGACAGAGGGGGGTTTTGGGAGAGGAAAAGGAGAAGGGGTTTGGGGGGTGGGGGGGGGGGGGGGGTGATACGTAGGGTTGTGTGTCTGTTTGGGGGTGGGGTGATAATTTGTGACGTTTTGGGAATGGTGGATTATAAAAATGGTGGTGGGGGGGGGGGGGGGGGGGGGAATTGGGGGGGGAAAAAAATATAATAAATAGATGAATAGAATGCAAGAAAATGTAATTTAAAAAAAAAGAAAAATAAAGTTTAGGTGAATAAATAAAAGATTTCGCTGGGTGATGAAAGGGTGGTAGTAGTTAGGTGGGTGTTGTGAAAAATGGGGTTTTAATGTTAAAATTGGGAGGGGAAAGGGGTGGGAAAATAATGGGGATAAGGTATAATTGTGGGGGGGGGCGGGGGGGGGGGGGGGGGGGGGTTTAGAAAAAAAAAAAAAAAAAAAAAATGGGGGGGGGGTTTTGGGTGGGTGGGGGGGGAGGGTAATGTGGTGTGGGGAGGGGGGGGGGAGCAGAGAAAGGGGAGCTCATATTCTTGTCCCCCATGGGGGGGGGGGGGGTGTGGGGGGTTGGGGGGGGGGGTTCATATAAATTTTTTGTTTTTTAAAAAAAAATGAAAAATGCTGTGGGGTGTGTTCATTGTAAAAAGGTGAAATAATGTGTTGGGATCAAAAATGTTGTGTTTGTTTAGGAAAGATGCGTGATCAAAGAAAAATGGGTATCATGTATTGCACACACAAAACACACACAAACAAAACACCCACCCAAAACACACACACACACACCACAAAACACCACACCACACACACACACACACACACACACACACCCACACACACAACACACACACACAAAAGGGGATGGGTGGGTGGGGCCCAATGTAAACAATGTTTTGGGTGAATTAGATTATGACATAATGAGATTAAAATGTGGGGAAATTTTCACAATTATTCACACACACAACACACACACAACAAACACACACACACACACCATATATATATTATATACACTCATTAAAACACACACACACACCAAAACACACACCCCCCACACCCACACAAACACACACACAAAGGTAAAAATTATTATCTCAATCAGTCATGATGGGGTGATCATGGGATCAACGGAGTGTAGGAAGAGTTCTTCTCCGTTTCCCCTTAGGCAGGATTGGGGGGTACTGGCAAAAGGGTAGTATGGTGAAGGCCTCCGTGGTCAATAAAGTTTTGCACTCACGGGGGGGTTTGGGAGGCCAGGTTTCTATTTTTGGTGTTGTTGGGATGTTCCCCGTCTTGGGGTGCATGGATAAATTTAAGATCGAGTGTGGAGTTTGCAGAGTGTGATGTCACAGTTTGGAGTGCGCCCGTTTTCAGTATCAAATGATGGTTTTTTCTTGTTTACGTAGGCTGGTCTGGAGGTACTGAGGAGGTGCTGTATGGTGAAGACCCTCCAGTGGTCAGTAAGGTTTTGCACTCTTTGGTGAGTTGGCAGGTCAGGTTTCCACTTTGGGCCTAGCCGGGAATGCTCCGCTTGTCTTGGGGCTGCACTGCATTGATAGTTTGAAAGACTCACAGGTGTGGAGTTATAGTGGACCTGTGATGTTAAAGTCAGGAGAGCCTTATCAAAGATTTATTGCTTATTTTCCTGGTGAGTAATTTCCCAACTGCTTCAAAGCTTCGTGCTTCTGTAAATATCACAGTCCATTCCCATTTTTTTTATTAGTTGTACATCGACTCAATCAAAAGAAGAGTCCATTCTTCTAGCCCTTTGCTCGAATTTACCCAAATTTTATCAAGTAATACACAAAATGAGTGTGTGCCTTCGGAAATGATTATGTAATATATTCCCTTGAGTCAAATCTGCGCCGTTTAGGCGTTTCTTCAACTTCAACTATTCCGCTGGAGCCAGCGAAAATAACGTTATGAGACGTTTTTAAAATTTTAGCATTATTCGACTAGGCATAAACACTCTTTGCTGAAAGTGCTACTATGGTCACAAATGCATTTTATCTTTGCTATTTATTCACGTACGAAGTTGAAATAAAGTGAAGTTACCAGAGTAAAACCTAAAAAGTTCAGATCTTTAAGGTGGTTCGTGGTATAGTGACTTCCTCTTGTTTGTTTAGGTGATTCTTGAGATTTCTTATCACATCGAATAGCAGAGCTTGTAATCCAGTTCTTATCGTCCCCTTGCCAGCCAGTGTGTCTGCTCTTTCTTTCCCTAACTTCTTCAAGTCCAGGGCAGTTCATCCATATGGTATCGCAAATGGAAGATTCGCTTTGTTCCATTCCACTCTCCTTTTTTTAAAAAAATAGGTTCATAGGTCTGTCGCATCATGGCTTGTTAAGTTTTAAACTGGCCTGTGGATGAAATCTAGTGGAGTGTGTGTTTACTATTTCTACTTCCATTGTTAAACTTGAAGTTGTTAACGGCACGCGCCATTGTCTTCCTGGTAGTTAGTCTTTTGCTTCACTGTGTATCACCAGCCTGACTTACCTTTGGTTGACAGAACCGTCAGTTTATAAAAACAATATCACTTTGTGCCAAGGTTTTCTACCTGCATCTGAATCTCTGCATTGGTTTTGTCTTCTGGCCATTCTTGACAGTGTCTTCCAAGTTCTAGAGCGAACTAGCGAACTTTGGTCGAGGTGTTTGAAGGGGGTTTGGATACTTTTTCCCCTCTCTTCGTTTTTTTGACTTCTGCTAATGGGGCACACAAGCTGTATATTGTCTTCTGTATGCTCAACCCATGATGTCCGCGCCCAAACCGACTGCTTTTTGTTTCCTTGACCGCCACATTTAGCGGGTTTGGGGGATTTTCAAGTGCTTTGAAATATGCCTTCACATGTACTAGCATGCGTCTTGCCTGCAATGAAGGAAGGTCGAGCAGGTAAACGCATAGGCTCAGCTGGTGTACTCTCCGTGGTTCCCAGGATCAATATCATGCGTCTTTTTTAAATTTTTTATAATCTGAGAAGGGGTTTCTGTTGGAGAATTTTTGTAAGCCTTAATCATAAAACGATCAAACCCAGTATAAGCGCATGATACAACCGGTGGAGATGGGGCTGTTCTGTGCCTTTAGTGTCATTGCTTTCATTGCAGAGAGACCTTTTTGCATCTAAGAACAATATTCTCAATATGCTTTCTAAAGGTAAGCATTCTGTCAAAGCCCCAAAGCCCAAATAGCGTAGGTTGTCAATGGAAATTTGATTGGGAATGCATTGAAGGGAAACCGGTGAGGTTTCATATTTCCCGTTGTCTTGTTGTTGAGAGTTTCAGACCAATATCTGGGCTTTTCTAGGGTTTGCACACGATCCAGTTTCTTGATACCACTGAGCAATGTTATTCAAACTGCTGCTGAACTGCGTTCGTTTTCCCCTTGGAACATTATTTTAAGTTTTGTAGATTAGACCGTCGTTGTAGTGTCAATACTCGAGCAATTCCGTTTCTGTTGAGGGGCTGCAAGGCCTTAAGTGCAAAAATTGTGTTTAAAAAAAGGGGAGAGAGGAGAACCTTGAGGTAATCCCATAGGAAAATTTATGAGGCTCAGGGGCGTCCAGTCTCCAAACCGTAGGATGATGGTTGGGTCCTGAATTGCTGCTGCTACCCATCGTGTTTAAGTGTGCGCTGACTCTAAAGTAGTTCCATGAGAAGCGAGAACCGGACTTTGTTGTGTGCATCTTCGAGGTCTATCCAACTGCAGGTGTTTCTTTCTTTCTTTGGAATTCTTGGGATTCTTCTGAGGCAAAACCGGCCGCTTTTCCTTGTACTTTTTCATTATGAAGTATATATGTTTTAACTCTAATTTTCTTTTTTTAGTTCCACTCTGCTAATTTTTTGTCCCTGCTTCAAAACGCGCCCAGGATTCTTTTTCACGGGTCACTTTCTCCATCAACGTTTTCTGCTCGGTCATTTATAAGGAAATAAAATCTATATGATTAAACTTAATTAACCCCATAATTACTGCGACAATAATGTACCAAGATCTGTATATATAGATCACATCCTAGAGACTCAAAGACTTAGTTAAAACTGGATCCAGCGTTAACTCATTACATAAAACTAGTTCAGAATCAATGGCGCAAATCTAATAACTAGTTTAGTGTAACAAACTAAGGAACAGTATTGACCGTCACTTTTTGTACCATACTCGAACCCCAGATTGCCGCATCATACCTGTTTGTGATACTTTACAATTGTCTTGCGGCGACAGCTGTTGAATCTGTTTCTTATGCTTAGAATTCATTTCCAGGACTGGGTCTGATGTGTTTATGTTTTTCCACACCCGCCTAAAGAATACAGCCTTATCCTTTTGGACCTAATCGTCTTGGTCATGCAACTTGATTTTTGTAATCAAAAGTTCAGGGGGAAGTAAATCATCACAGTTCATGTTTTATTAATAATAAATAATATTTTTATTTTTAAAAAATTAGCACCGAAAAAACTGTTGCCAACCTCGTATACCATCTGCTGTTATTGGAGGGTCTAAGTGTAGGATACACAATGCTGTTAAAAGCTTGATAAGAATAAAACCATCAGATCTTGTCAAGCTAGATTTTGAAGACACAGCAAAGTTGATGGCTGTCATTACCGCTTCATTTGCTACGAAAAGACATTTCTAGTTTTTTTTTAATTTTTAAGCAAGGACTAAATCCAGAAAAATATAAAATATGTAAAAAAAAAATAATTTTAGGTAAAAATGGCTTCACTTCGTAATGTGATCAAGGCGGCGCAGTGGTCAACGCTCTTGCTTTCAGCGGAAGTAAATACGCTGTTAGTAAACTACAAAATAATGATGAGAGAAAAAGTGACATAACAGACATGGAGCTACTAGCCGCTGCACAAGACACATATGAAAAGCAAAGAATGGAGCATTTAGATTTAAGAATAAACGAAAGAACTTAAACAACAGGGACATTCATGCTACACATTTAAAGATGTTGACCAGGCAATAAAAGTGAATATTTATCTAGTATACATGCCAACAAATTTAAACACTGCCCCCCACCACAATTCAGCGACATTTATCAACATCAGGAAAACACAAAGATGCAAGAAAAAATTGTTTATTGTCTGTTGGCATGAACGTTAAGTAATATTGTTTGCACCATAATATTGGCTGAATAAAAAATGAACATGATCTAATAATTCGCCAAAAGGATATTGTAAGGGAATTCAACAGAATAAAAAGCTAAGCCCAAAGCAGCGGGAAGTCAGTGAACAAACATGCAAAAGAATGGTTACTAAACAAGCGTGATTTGGCAAATTTATCTACCAGCGCCAACACCGAAAACAGAGACCACACTTTGTGAATATAACTCCAAACGACACCCATCAAATGGATCCTTCAATATTTACCCCATGATACGATTAGACGAAAAAGTAAATAAGATACGCCATTACAGTCATTGATATAGCTTCAAGATACAATGAATGCGGAACCATTAACACAAAAAGAGTGCTACTGCTGTTGCGTTGCCATACAGCTGATACACCAACGAGGCCCCTTAACTTAATCCTCACATGATTCCATTCGATGATGGAAAAGAATTTAAAGGTCAAGTGAATCAATTATGTTATAAGTCATACAAGACTAGAATCGTAGTTAGCAATAAAATAGGCATTCCGGGTGTTCACAGATCACAGGGTTTGGTTTTAAAACTTTAACAAAACAGTTATCTTGAAAGACTTTTTCTCCTACCATTAATCACAGAGAGCTGATTGACAAATCCTCGCAACACAGAATGGGTAAAAAGACTGCCCTCAGTTTAGCGCCAAATGAATAATGAAGAATTTAAAGGGCTAAAAACCAGTAACAAGCAATCAAAACCAAACGAATAAATGTTGCTATTGAAGACTCATCCATGTAAACTATTACCATTGGTGTTTTAAAAGTGAGATACCTTATATTCACCCTGGGAGTAGCGGAAGGGGACACTCGCATCAGGGCAACAGATCCCAGTTTTGAGTTTTTGAGATCCAATAAGGAGATAAAAAAAAATTGTGAAAATGAATCCGCCCGTTGTATTATTAACGCGAAACACTGACACAACAAAACGACCAGCCCCCGAAGATCAATTGTGACGTTACGAACTGCAGATAATCCGCCAGACACATTCCAGTCGCTTATTAATTTAGGCAAATCCATATGAGTTTAAAATAGGAAGCTCAAAAGAAAAAATGAGTTTTCAAAATATAAATACTTCAATTATCAGCTTATAATATTATTATCACAAAAATATTTAAGAACCATGACAATCTTATGCTAAAACAGCCAGACGAATCGCTTACATACCCCAAACCCTAGAATCTGATATTTTGATATGGAAAATCAAAATCTTGAAAGATAAAAAAAAAATGAAGCCACATTTAGCAGTAATGAATGAGAAAAATATGATTTGGCTATACTGGATAATGATAATAGTTGAGCTTCTGATAACACTTGACAACAGAAACTCCATGAAGACATGTGATTATACATATACACCATGCCCAAATTGCATATGAATTACTATGGATATAACAAATTCTCATTTCGTGTAGTGAGCTGTCAAGAGACCGTTTTGTTACAACTGTGTGTGTTAATCTCATGCGATATAGAACGATAGTTATGTAATTGTCATGAAGAAAGTACTTTTTTGTTTGATACAATGTCTTTTCTTTGTAATTGTCATGTGATATGTTTTGACTGCACAACACTGCGAGATTATTCCCTTTTGCTTATTTAATAAGTACAAGTTAAACATGCTAGACAGTACATTTTTCGACCTTAAACCCAATAAACTCCATGATCACACCTCCAGTTAATTCATCCTTCTCTAGCCTAAAACCTTCTTATTAATAACTGAATCAAAGGTGAATCTATAGTTAAAACAATTGTCGTACCATCCAGCATGCTCATTTGCTACTTTCTAATTCCATGTCTTTGTAAAAAACATCTTCAGTAGGTGATGTCCGATTAACAAAGGAATCTATGTATCTGTGTCATAACTCTGGACTCTGGATACAATGTTAAAAGTATTCGTAAATGAAATTCAAACATCAAAAGCTTTCGACAGCACTAAAACAGTAAAACCCAATAAAAACAGGTTTTAGTCCAATTTTACTTTTCTTTTTTTTTTCATCTTTATTCCAAAAAGCTGATTCATGAAAACTTCTGCAATTCTTTAAAATTTGGTTTTGAAGACAACTTAATATGCATCGTTTTTTCTCTAGTGGACCAATCAGACCTCTGTGCGCTTGTGCGGATTTTCCAAAGTCTTCCAAAACAGTCTGTAGGATCATCAACTTGAAAAAGACTTTTTTCCTGAATCATCTCGGGATTTATTCTGAGATCATGTTCTTCATGATGTCTGTTATTCATGAACTGATCTAGTCCAATGCAATAATACTATGAACTGCTGTTAACTTTAAACCATGTCTTAAATAAAATTGGAGAAAGTCTGAAATGACCAGACATTAATTTTTTTTGTCACGGAAGATGTAGGGCACAAGTTTATGCTTTCTGTCAATTGACACTATTTAGGGTTGTCCCAGCGCTAAAGTATAGTCCATTATGCAGATCATGGAGTTCATGAGATATTCTAAATCACTTCTATAAAGACAGCCCCGTATGTTGATCAGCTCTCTAAACTCTGAAGCCAATTTTTAAAAACTTTTGAATGTCTTATACACCCACCTGTCGTACAATATTAAAGTTACGTAAGGAAGTGGATTGCCTCATATCCCAACCATACAGAATGGTTGCATCTAAATACATAAATAGATAGAATTTTTACTTGGATCATAGTTGTCTAAGTATTTTGTTGTTTTTGCTTTAACAGTAATGGTTGAGACGTCCATCCTAATTCCGCCAACGCAATCCGTTTTCAATCATCCTGAAGCATTTGTATGGTAGACAACAGGTCAATCGAACACCTGTAAATTTTAAGAATGCGTCCCAACTCATCCCAGGCGCAGAAATAAATGCGCAGGAATCTAGACTAAGAATGAATTCATGCCGTCTTTTCTGTAATTTCAAAGATATCCAGCCAACAATCAGGTATCCGCCATTAAATTAGGAATCATGATAGTCTCCCATTGTTTTACACTCAAATTTCTGCCACGCTTCTTGATCAATAGGCTGTAAATCACATTACCGCAAATGTCCTTTCCTCTCAGACTAGAAAGAACGCCCTTTAGGCGTGAAGGGCTAGCATCCTCAAACCTTTCCCAGCTGTTCATGTATCATAAGGATAAACCCCTTTCTAACGAGCTGTTGGGACAAAATTAAATTCATCCTGTTAATGGGCATGACTTATAAGGACAAAGCCAGTGAACTCTAATGATCCCATCAGGTGTTTGCATAGAGTCATAAAAAAATAAATTATTTAAAGTGAAACACATGTACATTTTCCAGATGACCAGTGCAATACATTATACCCTTAAAAGGCGCTGGTATACTGCTTGCAATATAAGATTAGAGTCGTAACCTCGCACTTATGAAAGAATATAGGCAGCTACCAAATAGGTTTTTCAAACATTAGTTGAAGATGCATTTACTATGTTCTGCTCCTCTAAACTTTCCCGCTAATTGTAACAAGTAACCCTCTTACTTGATGGGATTATCTTTACATGTTAGCTCTAAACCACAAATCCAACATAGAGTGGCTGAGTCATATTTTGTTGGTCTTTGGGGGTCATCTTGAGATCGTAATAGGGGTCCTGATTAATAGAACCAGACCTATCGCACTTCCTGCATTCGCGTTTTAAGAAAAATTTTGCAGCATGAACCCCTCTTAAATTCTGGGATTGAATGGACACCAGCCGACCTGACAACAATTAAGGCAAAGAACAAATCTGGTGATTACTCATTAAGAACTGTTTTTGGTAAATAAATTTAGGAGCTGTCCCTTCATAAGGTACTATAAAAGCCGACACAAAAGTCTGCGTAAACAACATATGGACTCGTTTTGCAAGCTTTTGTAAATCTTAAAACAAACCATACTGCCTTCTCTCGGCGTAATTTAGTCTGTCTATACAGTCAACTGGGCTGATACAATGTATTCCATGTGTTTTCGCTCGCTGCTGAAGCAATGGAATTCTCGTTAATCATTTTCTCTACAGAATTCTTGTTTTGCGCTCACGATTTTTGTAGTATAGCACCAACATACTGCTACTCATTGTGCGTATTACGTGTAATCAATCCTGAATGGCCTGTGCATCAGGATAAGTCTAACATTGTTTTGGTTGGTTCGACATTGTTTGGACTGTTATCTATGATTACCTAATTGGCAGAAATGTTGGGTTACTTCAGACCATGTGTATACGAAACATTTAATTGGGGATTCTGTTCTTCAAACAGATCAATTTTGTCTACACCTATAGGAAAGGTTTAGTCCATCAAAGTTAAGATCATTGACCCAAGGTTGAAATTAGATACTCTCTCAGTGCATTATTTAGCAACGCGATGGCAGCTTCGCAAGAACCACCGACATAAAACATATGACGTTCTGAATTCTTTATGTTCAGAACTGCTCTTTTTGCAACTAATTTTGGAGGCAGTGGAATGTAAAGACTTGCCTACAATATGGCTCATACATATGCCTGTTCTAATCTGAATGTCTAGGACTTCACCCTCTGAACAACCAGAGCCTCTCATTTTAGCTGCTTCAGAGGCTTACATAACAAACTGTGAAAGAAAGTTGTGATCTGTCCCAACGGGTGTTAAGTCATTATAAGAAAATAAAGTCTCTTTTATTTGAGACCAGACTTCTAAGATTTTCTTCATTTATGTTATTAATAGTCTATTAAAACAACTAACCTACTTAAAACGGAGGGTTTATAGTTAGTATTTACTATTGGAACTTGAGAAATAGCATGTACAACGCATGCCTGTACTGTTAGTTGGATCCATAACTTCTAAAACGACCACAATTAAAGCTGCTATAGTCAAAACGCATTCCTCTTCCATTAGCATTAACCAATAGATCACAACTTGTCATATTTCATATCCATGATGAGCTTCTTTCTAACTCAAAATATTTATTTAAATTAATTAATCAATATCAGAGTGTCTTTTTGTTCTTAGACTCATAAACTAAAAGGTAATAAAGGCCCTTGGAGTTTGTTAATGTGATCTGTTTAGAACAGAGTTAAATTGTCTCGTTATACTTTTTTTAAACAGTTCCATTTTTATCCTGGTCGGTGTCTGGATGTTGAGAAAAAGTTCCCTTGCCATATCTTGAAGATCAAAACTTTTGGTCTTTTTGTTAGTCCTCAAAATCAGCCTGTCGGCGACTAAATTCTTCCATCCGTGATGTTTGAGTCACTATTCTTTTTAAATCCATATATCAGTTTGAAGGAACGAAGTTAAGCTGTTATTAGTGAACCATAGCTTTGTGCTTTGTAGTTTAGCTTTTATATTTTTGCAGACAGCACTTACAGCCAATGAACACAGGCCAAGAGTTTAAAGACAAACCACCTAGAGGTAAAGTGCTGGCCGGTGCACCTACGCTGATGCAAAGAGACCTACACTTGTTCCATGCTGATAGAGCACAAGTGATCGTTTCTCCAGTATTAACATAATGTAACAGCATTAAAGACAGCAGAATACCTTCGTTTGGTTTTACTGTATTTTTGTAAAGGTCCACTCTAGTTTTGTTGCATATGTGTATGTTGGTTAAATCTTAAAGTTAATAAATGATGTCAGGCTTTCCTACAGAGTTGCCTACTATCACTATCTTTGGGCACTTTTGATAAACCTGAACAATACATGCTTTTTTTTAAAAATAAAAATAATTTAGTAATTGGAGATATCTTTTACAAATCTGTTATCTTGAATATTCAGCTTGCGCCTCATATATAAAAACAAATGGTAATAAGTGGTTTTATCACTCTCTTTTTCTTTATAAATTTGAATGTTTATGACGTCCTTTAACTGTTCTCCCACTCCCATGCAACTGATTATCCTCTGTTGACCTTAGGTCAATCCATAAACCGTATTTCGTTGATTAAAAAAATCATCAAGTCTAACATTTTAAGAAGATGTATAGTCTATTGTGACACAAGATCTGCTGTTGACTATCTATGCCTCCCGCCTCCAAAATAGTTTTTTTTTGTAAAATTTCTTAATTTTCGTACAAAATGGCTGATAAGGTTTAAGGCCCACTACAGTATATTTGGTTAGGACTGCCCTCATTGAACATTGTAACAATTCGTATCTTAGGATTAATAAACTTTTTCAGTTAGTCTTTCGTATGGTTGTTTTCCATCTCACACAGCAATAAAAAACCTTTAAGCGATCTATGCTGAGGCCGCTAAAACTAAAATTCCATATTGTGTCTGCCTTTTTTTTTAGTATATTTTAAGAATGATGTAATTCTCTTCGTAATAGTATTGCAAATTTGACTGAAACTGTTGTATCGATCAACCTTGCTAAGTTCGGATCGTTAATAGTATCAAACACCAACAAGATTCAGAAATTCAGTTACATTGCTTCAGGACAGTAGATTTAATAACGCGATTGAAATTCATTAAAAGTATAGATTCATATGATCAATCTGTCTTTAAAAGCTCCTTCAAAGTATGGTGCAATGCGCGCATAATAACTTCATAATCCAAGGGTATATGGAAAAGTCGATTTCCATACGCAAAATTTACAGCTTCGTGCTTGTTGCCAGAATGCTGCAATCACAGCATCTATTCTGTGTTTTTATGCTTCATCACTTTCGATTCCTTGAAACGCGAGGTCAGCCCATTCATTCGCGGTTAGTCAATAGATCAACATAGATTAATAAAATGTCTGCATGTTGTAAAAAGAAAAATATTTCTTGCCCTCAGGAGTTTTATTAGAAATTTTCTTAACGATTGCCGTCCCATATTCCTGAACTACTGTACTGTTTATGCGTCTGTTGCTGATTCGAGTTCTATTTTGAAAGTAAGTCGTGCAGAGCCTGGTACAATCATTTCATCTCTCCTATGTCTGGAAATTTGACAGTAAGACTCTGATTTTGAATCAATAGTAGATGGATTTTTTGAACAATAATATTCTGTTTATTCCCTTCACGCCAAAGGGCCCTTTCAGTCTTCAAAGGGCGGGTCAAAAATTGAGCCATATTCTTGTGACATTTTTTTTATAAAACAAATAAAAAGTTAATTATTTTAAAACAGGCAGCATTGAAGATTAATGTTTTGATCCTGAGACGACATAGTGAAATGACTCCTTTGACCCCACCATACAATCATTGCGGCGTGAATTAACAGAAGTAAGGTAAAAATCATTTGATCAAAGTTAGGCCAAGAACCTCCCGATTTATAGACCCTAATGATTTTAAAACAAAAATGACCATTTGTTTGGGGAGAAACGACGAAGGACAACTTTTTTCATTTTACAACTAAACCAGACTCATCAAAGTTTTAAAAAAGAGTAAAATTTGGGACAAAGCTCAGTGGAGCGAACAAAATCCCTTGGCTTTAAACAAAACCCAAAAAATTAGATAGGGAACAGTTGCTAAACTTCAAAACACACTACAAGACCTCCCAACAGATAACCAAATACAAAACATGGAACTAAAGTTTTAAGCCCAACAGAAAACCCAAAACAAAGAACAGAAACCAGTTTTCAGAAGAAACTATTAAACTATGCACGATCCGCCGCTACCTAGAGAAAAAACGGCCCTTTTTTCATCCCTTTGAGAACCCCAATTCAAAAGCAAATTAACAAACAATTTAGCAAAACTGGTGAACTAGATGACCATAAAAAAAAGAGAAAAAAAAAAAACTATTGAAGGCCCTGATGACCCCCAACTTAGGACATGATGTTAAAGAAAGAAAACCCGAAGACAAAAAGAATTGAACAAGAGAGATCAGCAAACGGGAGTGTTTGTCTACAAACCGAGAACAATTACGAACTCAAGCGAACAGGAATAAGAAAACCATCAACAGAATTTTGTAGGAAGACACGACCAAAGCAGAACGAATACGAACACGTTTAGAGAGCAGGAACCATTAGCGAGCGTTTTTAACCCCTTAAAGGGTTTGCAATAAGTACACTGGATGGCTATTACAGGCGGCGGGGTGGGAGCATGCCACCAGGAACATCACCACCATCAGATAAATCATGGTAAAAAAACCCAAATTTATCATCTTTCAAGTTTTATTTAAAAAAAATTAGCCCTTTAAGGGGAATAAATCTTTGCCTGGTATAATAGGGAGTGTTGTAGCGCTTTTGTTTTGCCGCAAGTAAATTAAATTGGCTTTAAAGGGTGAGCACTTATGGACATAAGTTTCTTAATAGTTGGGTTACTTTATAGTAAATAAAGACCAATAATCCTAGGCCAAATTAATCCCCAAAAACAAATGCTGTCTTTTTTATATTCATGGGGCAAAATTTCTGGGGGGGGACAGGGAAATTTGGGTGGGGTTTTTTAGGGGGTTTGGGGGGGGTCGGGGGTGGTTTGGGCTTCTTTTTTATTGCAAATTTCCGGCTTTTGAATTTTTTGTCGTTTTTTTTCCGACCTTCTTTCATTGCCACCACAAGGATTTCATTAATATAGTTTATTATTGTTTTCCCATCTGGAGTCTGAGGTCAGAAGGCAGCATGTATAAACCAGTCCGACAGCAAAGTCTACTTTTTGATCTTGCGTATTGCAAAACATTTTGGTACCTTTAATACTTGAAGGTAAATCAATTGCAAATTAATAAATCCCTAAAATTTGCTAAATACTGTTTTTTTTGGGGTCAAAGCCGTTAAAAAGGATCAATTAAGTTTTTAACTCGTTTTTCTTGGAACCTAGCAAACACCAAACATAAGTACGAAAAATCGTTTATTCGTTCTATTCCCGCCCTAGTTAACATTAGATTTTCTAAAATAAATTAGTTTCCCCGCGTTTTATCTCTTGCTCTATTGACCCGAGGTGAACAGTTGTGCCTGAAGAAAAATTTTTAAAGGAGGATTTCCCGTCCCTAGTATAAATTCTGTGCACGCCCAAAAATAAAAGGTGCCAAACCATGATAAAAAATCCCAAATTTTTCTAAAGTCGTCCCTTTTGGGGCAATAACAAATCGTTTACAGATCCTTTCAAAAGCTTTTAAAATTTTCTGTGCTGAATGGATAAAACCCTTTTTTTTTCATTTGGTAAAGGCGCTTGCAGTTCAATAAAATACGTCTGGGAAAGGGGTAATAAAAATGAAATAATATACACTGGACTCACCAAAGGATCCCCATGATTTAAATGGGCATAAAAACGAAACCCCCCCATCCAGTTTTTATGCACAAAACACAGCAGTTTAACTGGTTCTGTAAAACTGCATCGGATGACCCGAACCACACTTTTCGGGATGTAAATTCGTTTTTTTAAAAGGAGGGTTTAAAATATCTGTTTTAATGGAGTACTAACCTTTACTTGAAAGGGTCATTTTATTTACAGAAAAGTCGAAAGGGGATCAGTTGTTTAACTTTAGGACCCGTAGTGCGGTCCAACAGAATTTTTGCATTAGAAAATTGAATGACCAAATTTTAAATTAGTTTTAAAAATGTTTGAAACAATAACAACTCAAGACAGGTCCTTCGTTTTTAGAATATGTATTAAAAATAACTCGGAACCCAAAGGGTGGGCCTCCATAGAAATTTTTTACAAAGTCGTATGGTTTAATATACTAAAACCCAAAGGAAATAATAAGATTCTAAAAGTTGACAAATAGAGGAGACAAAGTTAGCCAGTTAACCATCCCCTGATGGTATTACGGGTTTTGCCGCTGAAAGAAGCAATGTTTAACTTCAACAAAAACTCTCAAACTTAACAGCCAAATTGAAAAAAATGTTATCATTCAAACTGAATAAGAAGTAGGTCCAAATGATGGAGAGCTACAAAAAATGTTAGGCTTCCCAACAACAATCAAGATTAAATAGAACACAGACAAACACTTTTTAGGAGAATACCGCTCGATCTTGCATTACTTAAATACTCATTTTTCATTTGGACGAGCTGAGCACTGTTTGAAAACTTATATGAGAAGCCCTCAACGGGTTGTAAAGCCCTTCCATCAGGGAAAGGCTGCATATTGCGTTTTATGAAAAAATAAAATTTTCCAAAATTACAGTTTAAAAAAAATTAGCTTGTGGGGAGGGTCAAACATTTTTTTTATAAAGATCACAGATAAAACAGGAAAGTCTGAAATGTGAAAACCCTGCAAATTGTTTTGGGGGGGAAATAAAAAAATAAGGTGAAAAAAAATGTCTCGTGGGCGGGAAAATCGGAGTTACATTACCCTTTAAAGGATTTGAACTTTAGAATTAAAAGCCCTTTTGCAGACGTTGAGGACTTGAAAAAAACGTGAATAGGCACTTTTTTTAGGGGTTTTGAGTACACTAAAGATGGTTATTAAAACGCAAAGAGGTTAGCGACAGACAAAAGGTTTCCTAAACTAGAAAAAACTACGCAATGTGGGGAAGCAAATAATGCGGGTCATATGAATATAAAAATAGTTCAAAAAAACTGACAACAAATGGCATTTAAGAACCATAATTGAATGGGACAAAATAATTTTGAATTCTTAAGCCCATTTACATTTTTTGACCGTCAAAAAAGTTTCAGAAAAGCATTGAAAATCCCGGCCCTTTACATGTAAGTCTTAAGCCAGAGGACAACAGTCGGAAAGAGGATCGAAAAAAAAGCCGTTGGGGACAAACAGGAACATCCCTCCACAGAAGAGAAACGGTTTTAAAAAAGCTCTAACAAAATTACAGTTCATTCCACGCACAAAATTAGGAGACACGTCACAATGATATTTAAAATTTCTGTCTTAAAGATGAGGCGAGAAAATGGAGCTCTGGGGCGACAGACATCTTAAAGAAAGGATCTTATTAGCGGCAAAACTTAGACGGTTTTACAAAAATAAAAAAATAAAAATCGTTGTTCTTTACCATGGCGAGGATATTAAGGTCATGACAACAAAAACAAAATTAGAAAATTAGTTAAATAAAACATCTTACAAAACTTTAAAAATGGAATAAACTTACACAAATTTGGGGCCCTTTTAGGGTTTTAAATTTTACAAAAAAGTTTTTTTACGAGAGTATGAAAAAACCAAACTGGAATAGATTAAATTCTGTTTTAAACTAAGGAGCCCGACAACTTTGGTGTCAATGCCCATGTTAAACTTTATGAAAAAAAACCCCTCATTTTCATTTAATTTTTGGGCAGACTGGTTTTTGGAAAAAAAAAATATTTGTCCTCGACCTTTTACAAACAGTTTATAGTATAAAATTGATTTAAATTGTAATTTTCTTCCACACACAAATGAAAAAGCATATCACGACAGAAGTTTTATAAGGACGGATTGATGAAAACTTTTTTGTGAACCCGCAATAAACTGAGTGAGTGTTTAGAACACTTTTATAAAAAACAGTTTGAAGGAACGCAGACACTATTATTTTTGAAGACTGGGTTCGGCAGAAAGAACAAAATTTTTAAAAAAAAAAACACTGGGCCCAAAAAAGGCTTCAGTGGAAGAAATGCTGGATAAGTTTGGGGGATTTATGCAGAAATATAACCAGTTTTAAAAAACATTTAGAAACAATTAAAAAACCGTAGTTTTAATCAATGAAAGACAGAGACGCATTTTTTGGGAAAGTTTGCGTGAAAAAGATTTATTGAAAACGATCCAGAAAACGAAGGAAATTAAGCAAAAACTGAAGTCTCAAAATTTTTTTAAATAGTTTTAAAAACAGAAAAATCCAAACCCCTTAATATTTTTGGAATGTTTTTTTTTTAAAAAAGAACTATAAAATGGCTTTCTTTTGGGGAAACCCCGGGGGAGCACAGCGAAACCGGGTCCAGCCGGTGGAGCTGGGCGGAGCCGGTGAGCCAGAAGCACCTTTTAAAAGTTCTCCAACACACACCAAGAACGCATACAAAAGATCTCTCCTCTCCTCACTCTCTCTCTCATCCCTCCTCCTTCTCTCCCCCTCTCACCCCCCTTCCTCTCTCTCCTCACCCCACACACACACATCTTCATTACACATGCCACCACCCCTTGCGAAAAACCCCGAAAACAGCCGGGAAGAACAAAACATAAAAGATATACAACACCAACCCACTCGAATAAAAACAAACAACAACAGCAACAACACACTCACACTAAACAAGAACCCCTAATCACACTTAATTGTAAACAACACGCGCGCGCGCGCGCGCACGCACACAACACAACACACGCACACCCACCCACACAACACACACACACACACACGCACACACGCGCACACACACCCCACACACACACACCACAAACCATACACTACCCCAATACTGCTTCCCATATTTGGACAACGACAACAGTAACAAACAATAACAAGAACAAAACACGAACACCAAACAAGAACAACAACAAAACACACAACACAGACAACAAAACAACACAAAATCGTGACTCATAAAACGTCACGGGGGGAAAATAAAGCGGCGCGTGGGGGGCGAAAACAGCCGTCACGGAAGCCGGCTATCGGGTTGTGGGCATGTAGTTACGGCACTAAAACCGAGGCAGACGGGCGATTTATCACTGTTTTTTGCCCTTTTGCCACACGCCAAAATTAGCATTTTCACTTTTTTTTTCTTTTGCACAGGCGCAACCAAACGGGAAAAATGTGGCAAAGGGCTTGAATAATTTTTGGAATATTTATAGACACAAACTGATTGTGTCAAAAAATTTTAAATTGCTTCGAAATTTGTTTCTCACCCCCCCCCCCCCCCCCCCCCCCCCCCCCCCCCACCAACCCCCCCCCTCTTTCTTTTTTAATCTTCGTATAGCCCATTCGTTGAGTTATATTCGATTCAGTCCCCATCTCCCTTAAAAAAATTTGTGTTCGCCCGAATACTACCCGGATTGCATAGTTTTTTTAGAGAAATCTTTGCCGAAACGCGAATAATCTATACAAGGATTTAGAGACAAAAGCATCCGCTAAAAGAGAGAGAGAAGGGGGGGGGGGCAGGCAGATAGACAAAAACCCAAAAAAAAAGAAGAAGAAAAGAAGAAGAAGAAGTAAAAATGAGCAGACAGAGGAGAAAAGGGGGAGGAGGAGAAGAAGAAGAAGAAAAGAAAAGAAGAAGAAGAAAAAAACTAAAGAAAGAAAGCCCATTATCCCTAACATGTAAAATCTTCACCCCTTCTCCCCACATTACTACTGATAAAGTAAAACACAATGCACAATGGGATTCCTCTCTGTACGATGTCATTTTCACTGTGGGCAACCAGGCCCTTTCCCCCAACAACGCCAATCCATTTGTTTTGATGTCTTCCTGGAACCATGCAGCATGTAACGTGAAGTACCCCAATATAACATGAGGAATGAGCTTTTCCCCCTGCGCGCGCACGCGCGCGCCCCACACACACACACACACACACAACGCACACCACGCACGTACGCATGCCGCGTGGCACGCGCGCGCGCGCGCGAAGAGAGAGAGAGAGAGAGAGGGAGACAGAGAAGAGAGAGAGAACAAAAAGAAAGGCAATGTTTTATTGGGAAAAGAATAAGCGCACAGTTGGAAAGGGTACCTCTTTACCTAAAAAAAAATCTTGGGGCCCAAACACAACCCCACCCGAAACACACACACACACACACAACACACAACCCCCCAACACACACACAGAGAGAGAGAGAGAGAGAGAGAGAGAGAGAGAAAAGAGAAATGACCCCTGACAATAATTCTTTAATTCATAACGGAAAAAATAATTGGCTTAGTTAGCCATTTTTTAATGCTTGCCGTTTCTATTCTACAAGAGAGAGAGAGAAGAGGAAGAGAGAGAGAGAGAGAGAGAGAGAGAAGAGAGAGAGAAAGAGAGAGAGGATTTGTTTATGAGGGAAAAGAATAAAGACACAATAAGAATGTCTATAACTTGCCCTAAAATAAAATCTTAGGTACAACTACAAAGAAAGAAGAGGAAAGAGAAGAGAGAGAGAGAGAGAGAGAGAGAGAGAGAGTTGGGGTGAGGGGTTTTAAGATTACGTCTAATTAAGCTTCGCATTTCAGTTTGCCTGTTGGACTCATGTCACGTCCTCATTGTAAAAACCCCTGCCTTTTTGCGTTTTTTTTTAAAAAGGCCAACTCCTCACTAACCCCCCCCCCCCCAAACCCCCCCCCCCCCCCCCCCCCCCCCCCCCCCCCTCACTTCCCCCCCCTTCAGGGCTCACCCACTCTGACCGGGGAAAAAATGCGTTTCGTTGGCACAAAAGGCAAACCCCCTCAATCAACCTCGATAAAGCCACAGCGAAATTACCTCCTGAACACCTCAGCCTGTAAAGGGGCTGGTTATCTTGATCAGACTACAAGAAAAACCCAAAACTGCGCCGGGATGGGGGCTGGGGGTGGGGTGGGGGGGGAGAACGGATGTGTGGGAAGGGGGGAAAATGCGCGATGGGGAGGGGCATTCCATTGCTACACTAAAAATTTTCCCCTTTGGGGAAAAAAGAACGTGCGAAGAAAACCCCGAGAAGTCAACTGACCTAGGTGTAGCTAAAAAACGTTGTTTGTGTGTGTGTGGTGTGTGTGTGTGTGTGTGTTGTGTGTTTTGTGTGTGGTTTGGGTTTTGTTTTGTTTTTCTTTTTTTTTTTTTCAAGTCACGGATGTGTCAAGACTTTCAACTTTAACCCCTGATGCAAAATTTATTTGATGTATGTTTCACGCCAAACGTTCCCGACTTCATCGCTTTTTTTTCTCAGCGCTAGACAGTGGAAAAAAAATTAATTTTATTTCGCCGTAAAAGGCAAACTTATAATGCACTGGATTATTTGGTAATTTTTTTTTTTTTTTTTTTTTTTTTTGGGGGGGGGGGGGGGGGGGGGGGGGGGGGGGGGGGGGGGTAAAGAAGGGGCTTTTTAAACCTTGCTGCTTTCATGTGCCTTCATTTTCAATTCTTTTTGGAATATTGGGATATATCTGCTTTTAAAATTTTGGGGCAAATCACGTAGGGGTAAATCGTATTAAAAATTTAGTCACATATTTATGATATATACATTCCTCTCTAGTAAAATAACAAAAGTTTTTTGAGCCGTGTGTGTTGTGGTGTTGGGGGTTTGGTGTGTGTGTGTGTTTTTGGTGGTGCGTTCTCGCGTGCGAGCGGCGCGCCCGCGCGGGGGTGTTGTATAAGTTATATCTTTAAATTTTTGCGTAAAATGCCGAACATCCTCTTAAAAAAAAAAAAGTATTTCCTCATTTTACGGGGAAAAAAACGAAGCAAAAAACCCTTTTAAATTTTTAAGTTGAGACTTTTTTTTTTTTTTTTTTTTTGGCATTCCTTTATTTTTCCTATGAATTCGCGGGAAAAAAAAGGACAAAAAAAAACCAAACAAACAAGACAAATTTTAAACAAACAAAAAATAAATCCGCCAAGGCAAAAATGTACGGACAGAGAACGACGGGGGTTTTAAATTTCTTTTAAAAACCCCGAAAAAGGGGAAATTCCCCACGGAGAGCTCTAACTTGCTCTCTTAAACCCAAAATAAACAACACATAACCACACACGCCGCGCGAGCGCACGCCTTCACCACCATGCACACACACACCCAACACACACACACAAAACCAGAACAAAGAAAAACAAACACACACCACACGCACACAAACACACACACACAAAAACCACACACACACACACACCACAAAACAATGTCGCCGTGCAAACAACACAACACACATACGCACGCGCGCGCGCGCGCCCCCGCGCGCGCACACACACACACAGAACACACACAAAAACAATTGGTCCGCGTACACACACAACACACACACACACACACCCACAACACGAAAGCCTACCCACTGACCCCATTTTTTCTCCCATGTAAGGAAACACAATTAACTTTTTTTTTTTTTTTTTTTCGACGTTTTCCTTTTGGAGCTTTCGAATTGTTTAAATTCATTTTTTACCTGCCCTTTCCCCCTACACGCATTTAACCCACACACACACACACCACACACACACAAACACACACAAAAAAAATACACACACACCAAAAACACACACAACAAAAACCCCACCAGCTTTTTGCCCATTTTCACAGGAAATTTGATGATGAAAACTTTTGGGGGTTGCCCCACAAAAAACAAAGGGGGCTTTGTTTGGGGGTCCCCGGGGGTTTTTTCCTTATTACTGTTTTAACATGTTCGGGCGGGGGGGTTTTTTCCCAAAAGGGGTTTTTGCAAAAAGGTTTAAAAATTTTTTCACTGTTTTGGGGTTGTGGGGGTGTGTTGGTGTTTGGTGTGTGTGTTTGTTCCCCGGCCCCTTTGGGGCGCGCAGCGCGTGCGGAGTACACCTATAGTGAAGGGTGTGTGTGTGTGTGGGGTTGGGGTGTTTTGGTCGGGGCGTTTTTCTCTGTGTGCGGCGGTGGCGTGCGTGCATGTGTGGTTTATGTGTATTTTGGTGTGTGCGCGTGTGTGTGCACGCGCGCGAGCGAGCGAGTTGTGCGGCGTGCTCGAAATGCGGTGGCTGCTTTGGGCGTGCGTGCGTGTGTGCTTTGTGTGTTGTGGGTGCCGCGCCACACACGAAAAGGGTTTAGGGTTAAGAAGAGAGAGGGGAGAGAGAAGAGAGAGGGAGAGAAGGGAGGAGAGAAAAAGAGGAGAGATTTGAGAGAGAGACATTTTTTTTAAAAAAAATTGTCTTTAAACCAAAGGGGTCTTTTAAAAAGGGGGGGAAAAGGGGGTAACAGAAAAAAAACTTTTCCCCTTTTTCCCCTTTCCTGCAAACAAATAGTACATTTTCATTCCTATTTTTAACAGAACAGGGGAAAAAAAAATTTTCTTCCATCAATAATATGCCCACATGGGGGAAAAGGGGAGACTGGGGTTTGTTCAAAAAAAAACCAAATTTTTTTGTTCGCATTAAAAACCAAAAATCCCCCCAAACTAAATTTTGCGTAATTTATTCTGTGCCATTTTTGTTATGACATTGAGAAACTTTTCAGAAGAAAAACCCTTTTTAAATAAAAATTTAAAAATCCGCAATGAACGTTGCTCTTTTTCCCACTTCCTGAGTCATCCCCCTTTTCCAAAAAACCCCGTTTTTGAAAGGACTTTTTTTTTCTTTTTTAAAACCCCCCCGGTTTTTTTTTCCCTTTTTTTTCCCTTTCTAGAAGCACAAAAAAAAGGCTTCCCGCCCCAAAGGGGGGCTGGGGTACTTCAAGATCTTAAAAACCCAAAATTTTTAAAACATTTCACAAATGTCCTTATATAAAAAGGGTACCCCCTTTTTTCCCCAAAAAAAGACGGGGTTTTGGATTAATAAAAAGGGACTTGAAGGAAAGCTTCAAGCATACAAAGTACTTTTTCCATTTCCCAATTTTCTGTAAGCCCCCCAAAATTTTAGTGCTTTAAAAAAGAAAGGGTTTTTTTCTGTGTAACAAAAAAATTTTCCCCCAAAATATCCCCCAGTCTGTACAGTTCATTTTTCTCAGGGATTTCAAAATTTTAATAGAAAACCCTTTTTTTTCCCCCCAAAACTCAAATTTTTTCCCATAAAAAAGGAAATTAATTTTTTTTTAAAATATCATTCCAAATTTTTATAGAATTTTCCTACGACCATTTTTCTACACGATAGGTGGCCACCTAAATTTTAAAAAACCACTATTTTGGGGGTTTTCCCCCAAATTAACGATAAACCTAAGCGGTCTGCTTCTTTTTTTCAAACATTTTTGTTGGTTTTTCAAACCCGGGCGAAAAACAACATCATCACATAAAAGAAATAAAACTAATTCAAAGCTCCAGGATCCTGGATAAACCCTGTCTTCCCCTTTTCGGGGCAATTCCACCGCCACGTTTTTTGAAAAAAGAAAAAAACTGGGACTCAAAAAGCACCTTTTTTTACCCATTTTGGGCAATCAAAATAATCGAATACTCACCTTCACAAACCCCAAAATTTCAACACTGAGTTTTTACCCCCCCCAAACCAGTAAAATTTTTAAAATTAAAACCCCCCCTTTTTTTCGGGAGTACATTCCCAGGCATTCCGATTTTTCAAGTCAAAGGCCCCTTGAAATCACAAATCAATGTAGGCTTCGAATTTTCAAGTAATTTTCCCGAATCAAAGAAAATAGTTTAAAAAAATGGTTTTTTTGGGGCTGTAACCGGGGCTAAAACCCGGGTTGTTCTTTTCCCCCTTTTTTTTTTTCATTTTAGTCCATTCAGTTTTTAAAAATTTTTTTTTTATGTAAAAGGGGGGGTTTTTCTTTAAAATTTTTGGTAAAAGGGGGCCCAGATAGTTGTCGGGATTGTTTACGTCTCCTTTGTTTTTGTAATTGTACCAAAATAATTTTCCCTTTTGAGGAAAGATCCTTATCAAAAATTGGGTGAATAAAAAGAATAAAAAATTTTACAGTTTTAAAAATTCCTTCTTTTTAAAATTTCGCTAATTCTATCTTTTGGGCCTCACTCTTTCCTAATTTTTAAAAAATTTTAAAACCACAACGACTTCTTCACTGGAAAAAAGGTTGGGTTAAATAAAGGCTCAATTTCTTTT
>JAMYXO010005814.1:0-14749 GCA_033310375.1 Conus canariensis | reverse complement strand
CCCAAAACCCCCACCCCCACCCACTTTGGGGGATTGCTCTCTTTTGGGTTTCCCCAGGGGCCAGGGTTTTTTTTGGGGGGGGGGACAGGCCAGGTTTGGGGGGCGTGGAGGGGGGAAACCCGGAAAGGAGGGGGGCGTGGGGGGGGGTTTTGCCCCCGGGGGTGGCCCAAAAGGGGGGGAAAAACAGCGGGGAAAAAATAAAAAATTTTGGAAAAAAAAAAAGAAAAAAAAGGTTTAGGGAAAAACCTGTTTTTAAAACAAAAATTGAAAAAAAACAATGGGCATGGGGAAAACCCAGGAAAAAAACCCAAATTCGATTTTTTTATTTAAAAGTACGGGTTTAAAAAAAAACCAAAATTTTATTTAAAATGGGGATAAAACTGTGATATCTTTTTAATTATGTTTATTTTTTTAAATGGGGCTTTTATTGCATTTTTCTTCCCATTTAAAAATTAGTGATGAAAATTAAAAATGTATTGTAATGGGGTTGGGTAATTTTAATTTACAGTTTAGCATTACCCCCTTAACCAAAATTGTTTTTGCATTTTTGGGCCATTGTTTTGGGGGTTTGTTTCTAAAATTAAAGGGACTTTTTTTTAACATTAAATTCAAATTGGGCAATACAATTGTTTCTTTGGGGCCCTTTTGAGGGGTGTTGAAAGGGGGGTTTTTTAAGGGTTTTTTTGCAGGGGTTATGCATATTTTTGGGGGGAAATTTGTGTTTAACGTTATTTTTAAAAAAGGGCATTGCTCTCCTCTCTTCCTCCCCTCTCTCCTCCTCTCTCTTTTCTTTTCTCTCTCTTTTGTGTGTGTTGGTGTGTTTTTTGGTGTGGTGTGTTGTTTTGGTTGTTTTGCTGGGGCGCGGCTTTTGCGGGGCGGGGCGTGTAAAAGCTTTTTGGGGGAAAAACAGGGGGGAGAGAAAAAAAGGGAGGGAGAGAGAGGGGGAGGGGGGGAAAAAAAAAAGGGGGGAAGGGGGAAAAGGGAGAAGGGGGGGGGGGGGGGGGGGGGGGGGGAGGGAGATGGGGACAGACGGGAACGGGACAGGGGGGGACAAAAAACAAAAAAAACAGGGGGAAGGGGGGGGGAAGGAGAGGGGGAAAAAAAGGGGAAAAAACGGGGCGGGGGCGGGGGGGGGGGGGAAGGAACAGACCGGGGGGGGGGGGACAAAACGGGAAGACGGGATAGCCCGGGGGACGGGGGACTAAATTTTTTTTACGGGGGACGGGAAAAAAAATTTAAAAGGGGGTAAAACCCCAAAATTTCCCAAAAAACCCAAAAAAAAAAAAAAACGGGGGTATTGAATTTTTTGGGCCCGGGTTTAAGGGGAAAAACTTTTTGATGATTTTTCCCAAAGGAAATTTCGACAAAAAAATTGGGAACATTTTGGGCTGCGTTTTGCGTTTCCCCAACCCCCCAATTTTAGGGGCAGGGGGGGAAAAAAAAACCCAGGGTCGTTTTTTCCTTTCCATTTTTTTTCCCCTTTGGGGGCCTTTTTTCAAAAAGATTTTTTTTTCTTTCTTTTTTTTTCTTTCTTCCTTTCTTTCCTTCTCTTTTTTCCCCTTTTTTCCCTTGAGGGCCTTTTTTTCTCCCCCCGGGGGTTTTTTGGGGCTTTTTACCCGTCCCCACCCCGCATTTTTTTGTTTTTTAACCAAAAAAAAAAAGGGGAAAAAAAATCAGGATCGAAAAATTTCTTTTTTAAAATTTTTTCCTGCTGTTGTTGCCCGTGGCTCGCGGCAAAGGGGCTGCCCTTTTTTTTTTTTCCTTTTTGGGGGTAAAAGGGTAAATTTTTAAGGGAGGGAGGGGTGGGTGGCATTTAAAATTTTGGCGTTTTTTTAAGGGCGCGGGGTTTGTTCTTAGGGGAATAGTTACTGGGTTTCAAAAATGGGGGGGACCCCCAAAAAGGAAAAAAAAAAGGGTTTTCTTTTGGGGTTTTGAAAAAAAAAAAGGGGTTGGGTGGGCATTTTAAAAAATTTGCTTTTTTTTTTTGTTTTGGGTTTTAAATTTTTTTTTTACCTTCCATTTGAGATTTTGTTATAAAATTTTAATTCTGAAGGTTTTTTTTTTTTATTAGAAAAAAAAGGGGGCTTCCCCACCAAAACCCCCACACACACACAAAACACACCCCCAAAACCCCCCCACCCCCCCCCAAAAACCCACCCCCACCCCCAGGGAAAACCCCCCAATCACGGGGGCACAAAAAACCCACACACACAAAACCCCACAAAAACACACATACACCCCCCCCAACCACACAAAACACACAAAAAACCCACCCCCAACACCCCAAAAACCACCCCAAAACCCCACACAAAACCACTTTCTCCTCTTTTCTCCTCTCTCTCTCTCCCTCTTTTTCCTCTCCCCCAAACCCCACCCCCCCCAAAACCAACCACATCCCCCCACCCCCCACCCCCCACACCCCCAAGGGGTTTTTCATAGGGGCCTATTTTCATTTAAAAAAAATTTTTGGGGGAACATAGCCCTTTCCCCAAAAGGGGAGTCATCAAAAAAAAAAATTTGTTTTTCTAAACAAAAATTTCAATTGGGGCCATGGGGGAAGGGGGGGGGGATGGGGGGGGAAAAGTTTCAAAACCCAAACAACACTAAAAAAGTTTTGTCGGGCGGGTCGCACCCTTGGGGGGGGAATTTGGCTTCCACTCCAAAAACCCCCTTTTCGCCTTTAGGATGGGGGGGGGGGGGGGGGGGGGGGGGGGGGGGGGGGGGGGGGGTGGGGCTTATTGGGGCCTTTTTCATTTCATTAAAAAAAAAAGGGTTTTTGGGGTTTTCCCCGGGAAAGGGGAAAGGGGGGGACCAAAAAACCCCCTAAAGGGGACAAGGGAGGGAAAGGACAGGGGGGAAAAAAAAAGATTTCCAGCTGGATTTTTTTTCGAGGGGGAAAACCAAGAGAAAAAATTTTAAACAGGGTTTTAAATTTTTGGCCCCAGTTTCAAAAAAAGGGGGGTTCTGGTAGCTATGGGGGGAAAGGGGACCCCTTTTCGAAAAAAAGGGGAACATTTTTTGGGGGGCCCAACCCAATTTTCCAGGATTTTGGTAGGTAGGGTTTTTTAAATTTGGGTGCCAAAAAAATATCTTTTGCCCAAGCAAAAAGGGGCCATTTAGGTGCCCTTTAAAACCGGGAAAACCCAACCCCGGGCCCTTAAAAAAATGAAAAAGGGAAGTTGGGGGGCCCAAAAAACATTACCAAAAAAGGGCCATTTTTGGGGCCCCAGGGGGCCCCAAACTTTAAAACAACCCGGCAAAAAGAAAAAAAAAAAAAGGGGTTTTTCCAGCGGGGGGTTTAAAAAGGGGGGGGGCCATCTACAAATTGGGCACCACCCCCCCCCGGGCTAAAAACAGGGGACCGGGGGCCGCACCCCCCCTTTTGGCCCCCCCGGTTTTTTAGTTTCCCACTGATTGGGTTTTAAAAGGGGGGGAACCGGGGTTTTTACGCCCCATGGCCCCGCTTTGTTTTGGGGAATCGAATTTTCATTCACCCCCGGGCAACAGAAATCGCTGGGGAAAGGGGGAGGGGGGGGAGGGGTGTCAAAAAACTACAATGAGAAAAGGGGCATTTTTTTTTTTTTGGGGTTGGGGGGGGGGGAATAGGTCAAAACTTTTGGGTTTAGCAATTTGGGGTAGGGGTTTTTTTCTCTAAAAAGGCCCTTTAACTTTTAAAAAATTTCCCCCCGGGGTTTTTTTTTTCCTACATAGGTCTTTTGACTCGGGAAAAAAAAAACCCACCTGGGGGAAAACCCCGAGGGGCCTTTTTTTTTTTTTTTTTTTTTTTTTTTGTTTTTGGGGGGGGGGGGGGAGGGACCTTTTTTTAAAAATGGGGGTTTTTCCGGGGGGGACCGGGCTCAGAAAAAAAAACTCCCCCAAAAAACCCCCATTTTTTAAAAAAAAGCTTTTTTGGGAAAAGTGGGGGAAAAAAAAACCAAAACGGGTATTTTGAAAAAAGGGTTTTATTTGAAAAAAACTGTTTGAGCCCCCTTTGGGCCGAAAAAAAAAAAAAAATTTCATTTTTTTTTTAAAAAAACCGTCCTTTCGGGGGTTTTCCGGGCCCGAAAAAAAAACTTTGGGGGACAAAAACAAAAAAAAGTAAACATTTTTTTTTTAAAAAGGTGGGGGTTTCTAAAGTTGTTGATTTTTTTTATAAAATGGGGCAATAAATTTTTGCAAAGAGAATTTTTTTTAAAAACCCCTAAAACTTTCCAGCGAGGGGAAAAAATTCCTTGGGTTTCCCGCTTTGATTACTTATAAATTTGGCGCTTAAAAAATCTTTTAACCTTTTCTTGCGGGGGGGGAAACAAATCGTCAAAAAAAATTTTCGGAATTAAAAAAAAAAAAATTTGGTTTTAAACCTTTTTCAAAAAAAAACATTTATTGTGGCCACCCCTTTGCTTTTTTAAACCTTTTCAGTCCCCCGTTTTCCCGGGGAAAAAACCAAAAAATTTCCGCTTCGAAATTAAAGGACCGAGGGCCCTTTTTTTAAAAAATTCGCGGGGGGAGAGGGGGAAGGAAGGAGAAAAAGAGAAGAAAAAGGGGGGAGAGAGGAGGGGAAGGGGGAAAATTTTTGGGGGACGGGGTTTGGGGGGGGAACGGGGCCCGGACAAAACAAAAAAGGAACTTCTTGTTTTTCGTTGTTTTCCCGGGGGGACCCTTTAAATTTTTCCCTACCCCATTGCCCCCCAAAAAGCACAAAAAAAACCCCTTCCAATGAAAAAAAACAAGGGCCCCAAAAAAAAAAGTTTCCCCTATGGGGCCAGGGGGGGCCAATTGCCTCGAAATTTGGAAAAAAGGGGTAAATTTTCCGGGGGGGGGCCCGGGTTGTTTTGGGTTTCGTTTTCTTTTTCCCCCTTTCCCCCGGGAAAAAAATTTCCCCTCCACGGAAAAAATTTTAAAAATTACTTTCTGTGGGCTTAAAAACCCTTCTTCCCAAGTTTGAGCCCCCGGGTTTTTTCCCAGAGGCAATAGGGAAAAGTTTTTTTTTAAAAAAAGTAAAAAGGGGGGGGGTTTTGGTTTGGTTTTTTACGTTTTTTCCCATATTTTTTCCCCCACATGTTTAAAAATTATTTTAGGGGGAATTCCTGTGGGGGGGTTTTTGGGGCTGTCAAAGTTTTTCGTAAACATTTTACCCACAACGGGAAAAAAACCCCACACACACAAAACCCCCCACACACACCCCACAACAAACCAAAACCCCCCAAACCCAAACCCCCAAAACCCCCCCAAAAAAGTTGGGGCTCACCCGGAAAATTTTTTCAGTTTAACGGGCAGGGAAAATTTTTTTTCCTTAAGGGGGTTTTTTAAAACCTTTTTGGGGGGTTGGGGGTTTGGGTTTGGGCCCTTTGGGGGTTTGGGGGAAAGGGCTTTGGGCCCCAGAACCCCCAAGGGGTTTTAAAAAAAATTGTTTAAAAACCGGGTTTTTTTGTTTTTAAAAGCCCCCTTAAAAAAAAAAACCATTTTTTAAAAAAAGTGCCTTTTTACGATTGAGGGGGCCCCATGGCAAAAAAGATGAGGGATTACTTTTTTGGAATAGGGGGGGCTTTTTTGCTATTGATTTTTCTACTTTTTAAAAGTGGGTTTAAAAAAACGGGGACTTAAAAAGGGAAAATTTTATTGAAAAAACCCGTAAAAAAATTAGAAATTTTTAAATTTTACAAAAAAAAAACTAGATGAAAAAGGAAAAAACCGTTTTGGTGAAAATTAAAACCACATAAAAAACGGGACGAAAAAAAAAAATTTTTGCTTTAAATTTTCTTTTTTAAAACCCCCGAACCCAGATGTTTTTAAAAAATTAAAAAAAAAAAACCCAAACCTTTAACCCCTTTTTTTCCCTTTGTCTGTGTGGGCCCTTTTAATTTTTAAATGTCTCTTTTGGGTGTAGCCCTAACATTCTTTTTGCCCTTTGGGGATTGCCCCCATTTTTTATTGCCCCAAACTGTGTGGGGCCCTACTTTCCTTTTGGGTTTTTTGTTTGTGTAGGCCTACTTCTTTTTTTTGGTCTCACTTTTTTTTAGCCCTCCCATTTATTGTTTTTTTTTGGGTTGGGGCCAAACTTCTTTTTTTGTTTTTTCTTTGTGTAGGCCTTCCCAACCTTATTTTTCCTTTTTGGGTTGGTAGGGCCTAAAATTCCTTTTAACGGGCCCTCTTTTGGTTTGGGCCTTTTACACCCAAAATTTCCCTTTTTTCGGGTGTAGGCCTACATCGTTTTTGCCTCTTTGGGGGTGGGCCCCAAATTTTCATTTTGGGGCCTCCTGTTTTTTGGGCCTTAAAGATCTTTTTGGGGCCTCCCCGGGGTGGGCCTCCCTTTTCTTTAAGGGCCCTCTCTGTGGGGTCTTTACATTTTTTGTTTCTATGGGGGGTGGGGCCTACCCCCTTTTAGTGTTTTCTCTGTGAAAGGCCCTTTAAAACCCCTTATTGCCCCTTTGTGTACCCCCAAAAAACCACCTTATTTTTTTCTCTGTTTTTGGGGGCCTTTTACATTTTTTTTTGGCCCCTTTTTTGTGGGGGGGCCCAAACCCCTTTTTGGGCCTCTCTATGGGGGCCCTTTTACATTGAAATTCCTCTCGGGTTTTCCGTTTTTTTCAAAATTTCGTTTTTGAAATCCTCTGTGTAGGCCTACTTTTTAAATTTCCCCTCCTTTTGGTGTAAAAAACCCTACCCCTTTATTTTTTCTATCTTTGGAAATTCAACTTCTTATTGCCTCTTTGTTTTAAAACCTTTTACATCTTTTTTTACCTTTTTTTGTGAAAGGGTTTTACATTTTATTGCCCCCAAATAGGGGGGCTACATCTTTATTGGCCTGTTAAAAAAAAAACGGGGCCTCCTTTTCATGTAGTATCTCGGGTTTGGGGGCCCAAATTTTTCTTTAATTACTTTTGTGTCTCAAAAGCACCCCCAGTTTTTAATTTTTTAAGTGGGCCCCAAACTTTTCCTTAATTCCCTTTGGGGGGTGGGGGGCCGGGGCCATTCTTTTTTCCCCTCTCTTTTCATCTCTCTCCCTCTCCTTTTTCTCTCCCCTTCCCCTCTTCCTCTCCCCTCCTCTTTCTGAGGGGGAAGCCTATTTTTTACCCAATGTTTTTCTTTTCAAAGAAAAACCGGTAAACCCAAAAATTGGGTGAAAGGGCTTTTTAGTATTTAATTACTTATCTTTTTTTTTTTTCCCGGTTTTTTTTTTTTTTACTGTTTTATAAAATTTTAAGGGGCCGCTTGTATGAAAAACAAAAAATTTTATTTTTTGGGGGAAAAAAAAAGGCCGGGGGGGGGGTTAAAAAAGGCCCTTGGGGTGGGGGGTTTGCTTTTTCCCCGGAAAGCCCCCTTTGCCCCCTTTCTTTAAATGGGGCAAGGGGGTTTTTTGGGGTTGGGGGGTTTTGCAAGCCGGGGGTTTTTGATCCTTTATTTTTTGTATCTGGGGGGCGGTTTTTTTGGGGAGGACTATCAAAATCGCCCCTCCCCCGAAAAGTTTTAACCCTGGGCTTTCAAAAAACCCCCATTTGGCACAGAAAACACAAAAATTTCCTTGGCTTCGGGATTTTGGGCCCCTTGAAAGCATGGGGACACTGAAACAACATTTTCCCACACGAAACGCCCCCGGTCCCGTAGCACCCCGCCACGCGCGCGTGCGCGCGAACCACCCCACAAAACACACACAAAACCACAAACACACCACCCCACCCCCCCACACCACATCACAAACCCAAAAACCACAAAACCCCACACACACACCCCCCAACCCCACCCCCACACCGCCCCCAAAACCCCAACATTCACACCCACCCCCCCCACACCCCCACACACCCCACACACACCCCAAAAACCATTTTCACCACACCCCCCACCCCCCACAAAACCCCAACACACAAAACCCCACCACAGTCCCCAACCACACCCACAACAACACACACCACGTCACCCCCCCCCAAAACACCCCCCCCAACCCCCCACACACACAGAGTCCCCCACACACGCCCGGGGCGGGGGGCGGCGCCACCCCACCCCAAAACACACACACACACCCCAAAAAACACCCCACACATACGCCGAACCCCACGACAACACACACACACACAAACCACACACACACAAAACCCCCCGGAAAGGGCACTACACACGCACCCCGCCCCAACACAAACACAGATTTCCACCCCGCGCACACACACAACACCCCACCACCCAACACCCCACACCACACAACTCACACACACAAAAACACCCCGCGCGCGGGGCGAAAACCCCACACCCCACACCCCCAAACACACTAAACACAACACCCCCAACACCCCCACCCCCCCACAAAACCACACCCCACAAAACAAAACATTTCGCACACAAAAACCCCACCCCAAAACCCACACACACACACAAAACACCCCAAAACCCCCACCACACCCCCTCACACACACACCCCAAAACCCACAAAAACCACACACACACACACCCCAACCAACCATTTAAAAATTCCTTTCCCAATTTCCCCGAAATTTTTTTAAAAGCGCAGTCGCCCCGCGGGGTTTCCAATCAGGTTTTGTCTTTCCCCCGTCAAATTTCAATTTTTGTCCCTTATTTGGGTAAAAAGAAAAAAAAAAAAGGCTACGGTTTAAAAGGGAAAAAAGGATTTCAAAAAAAGGCACGCAAAAAAATTTTTTTTCGTTTTTTCCCTTCCCTTTTTAAAAAAATCTTAGAAAAAAAAAAAAAACCCTGGCTTTTCTTTTCGGGGAAAGGGAAAAAAAACCAACCCCAACCCCCAACACACACACCCCCCCAACACAAAAACCCCCCAAAACCCCAAAAACACACCCCCACAACCCCCACCCCCCACCCCAGGGGGGGGGGCCCGGAAAGGGCCACCCCCCAGGGCCCCAAAAAACAAAAAAAACCACAAAACAAAACAACCCCCCCGGCTTTGCCCCCAGGGCCCCCCAGGGCAAACCCCCGGGGGGGGAGGGCAGGAAAGCACACAAAAAACCCCCCCCCACAACACCCCCCACCCCCACCCCCACCCCAACCAACCCCAAAAAACCCACCCCCACCCCCACCCGGGGGGACAGAGGGGGGAGAAAAGAGGAGGGGAAAGGAAAAGGGGGGAAAAGAAGACGGGGGGGGACCGGGGAAAAAAGGGGACGGGGAACGGGGAACACGGGGGACAGAGATGGGAAGATGAAAGGGGGAGAAAAAACCAGGGGGGGGAAACGGGGAAAAAACGGGGGGGACGGGAGGGGGAACGGGGGACGGGGCCCGGGGACAACGGGGAAAAAGGGGATTTCCACTTTCTTTTTTTTTTTTCTCCTTCCCTTTTTCCCGGTTGGGGAATTTAAAAAGCAATAAAAGGGGAAGTTTTTTTTCGGGTGTAAAAAAAAACATTTTTCCTTTCCCCCCATTAATATTTTTAAAGGGGGGGGGAAAACCACCTTCAAAGAAAAAAAAAAGTTTTCCCCCAAAAACGCCCCCAAAAATCCTTTAAGGGGGGGGTTGTGTTTCAAAAACGGAAAAACCCAACTTTCTCTTTTATTTTTTCTTTTTACAAAAAAAAGTCAGAAAAATTTTTAAACCCCTTTACTTTTTTCCACAAATTGTCGGGGGCGGGGGGGAAAACCCAGGGGGGTTTTGAAAAAACGGGGAATTTTTCTTTTATTTAAAAAAGGGGGGTTTGCGAGCTCAAAACCCAAAAGTTGCCTTGGGGACCTAAAAAAAAAAAAACCCAAAAAACTTTTTGAAAGGGGATGAAATTTAGGGAAAAACAAGTATAAAAGGGGTTTTCCCAAAAACCCATACAATTTTTTAATTTAAGAAAATTCCTAGGGGAAGGGGAAATTTTTTAGGGGGTTTTTTCCCCCCAAACGCCCCACTATTTTTAAAAAAGGGGCCTTTTCCCCAAGAAAAAAGGGGTGTGCGGGGGGTTTTTTACCCCCAAACCCCCCCCACTTTTTAAAAAAGGGAAGGGGCCCATTTTCCCCAAATTGGGAAAAAAGTTTTTGCGTGTTTTCACCCCCACCCCCACGGGTTTTTAAAAGGGGCCCAGTGTGTGTGTTTTGGTGGGGGTGTGTGTGGGGGTGTGTTTTTGGTTGTTTTTGTTTTGGTCTTTTCTTTTTCTGTCGTTTGCCCTGTTTTTTGTTTTTTGCAGGGCATGTGTGTGGGGGTGTGTGTGTTTGTGTGTTTTTGGGGTTGTTTTTGTGGGGTTAAAATTTTTCACTTTTTAATTTTTCCCGTTGCAAACGGGGAAACCCAAAACGGGGGCAGACGGGGAAAGGGGGGGGGAAAAAAAACCCGGGGGGGGGGAACGGGGGACAAAACCTTTATTTGGGGGGAACAGAAAAAAAAGTTTAACAACCCGGGGAAAAAAAAGGGAAAAAACAGGGAAAAGGGACGGATTTTATTTTAAAACGTTTTGGGGTCGGGTTTTAAAAAAAGGAAAAAAGAAAAAAGTTTTTTGGGAAATGCCCCCAACCCCCCAAAAGCAGGAAAAAAAAGGTGGGGGAAATGGGCCCCCAACCCCCGGAATTTTAAAAACCTTTCCCCTGAAAAAAAAAAAACTCCCTTTGAAGGGGGAAAAACCAAACCGGTTTGTTTAAAACCCCACTTTCCCAAAAATCTTTGTCGGGGCCCAAACCTTTTACATTTTCAGACCCCCCGACCCCAAAAAAGTAAAAGAAACCTTGTTGGGAAGGGGCCAAGGGGGTTCATAAAAATATTTTTTACCCCCCCCCCCCCCCTTTTTCCTCGGGGTTTTCGCTGTTTTTTCCTTTTCCTTTCCTTTATCCCCCCCCCCCCCCTTCCCAACCCCTTTTACTCCCCCCCGCGGGGGGCCGGGGTGGTTTTGTTTTGGGAAAGTTGTGGGGGGGGGGGGGGAAAAGGGGGGGCGGCAAAGGGGGGGGGGGGGGGTTTTGGGGGGGGCCTGGTATGGGGTGGGAGAGGAAAAAGGGTTTCTTTTTTTAAGCTCTTGGTTTAAGGGGGGGGCCCGGGGCGGGGGGGGGGGGGGGGGGGGAAGGGGGGGGGGGGGGGGAAAAGGGGGGGGGGCGGGGAACAAATGGGGGGCCCCGGGGGGTTGGGGGAATTTTTCGATTTTCCCCTTCCCTTCTCCCAAAATCGGGGGGCGGGGGTTTTTAAAAATTTGGGGGGGGAACCGCAGGGGGGGAAATTTCCCAAAAACCAAATTTTTCTTAGTAAAGGTTCCCCAACCAAAAAACCGGGGGGACAAACTATTTTTACAATAAAAAAAAAAAAACACGACTCGTTTTGGGGAAAATTTTTGGGGGTTTCTTTTTTTTCAGGGGGGAAAGGGGCAAAAAGGGCCCGGGGGGACAAAAGGAAAAACCGAAAAACAGCAAAATATTTTAAAAAAATTTTCTTTTTTTTGGGGGCAAAAAAAGGGCCCGGGCTTTAAAAAGGGAAGGGGGGGCCTTTTCCGGGTTTTTGGGGTTCAAGGGGCAAAAAAAAAAAAGGGGGCGGGAAAAAAAAAAAAAATTGGGAAAAAAACATTTTTTTTTTTGGGTTTTTGAATTTCCTTTTAATTTCCCCCAAATTGATTTTTAAAATTTAAACATTTAAAAGGTTTAAAAAAATTTAGTTGATTCGAGGGTTAAATTTAAATTATTCCACTTTTTTTTTTTTTTCTTTCCTTTTGGGCTTTTTAAATTTTTAAAATGTTGGGGCGACTTTGTTTTCTTTAGTCCTGATAATTTCTTTCGGTTTGGGTAGCCCAGAAAAAGTTGGGGCCTTTTCCCCCCGGGTTCCAGGGGGCCCCCCCCGGGGCCTGCGACCCAAAAGGGCATACAAAAAGGACATGTTTTTGGGGCATTGGGGAAAAAAAACGAAAAAAGAAGAAAGGTGTTGTGTGGTGGTGTGGGGTTGTGTGTGGGGGGTTTTTGGGTGCTTTTTGCGGGGCGGGGGCGGGGGGCTTTCCCGTGTTGTTTTTGGGGTGCGGCGTCGTTTTGTGCGTCCCGGGCCCGTGCTTAGGGGGGAAAAAAGGTTTTGGTTTTGGGGGGGGGGGGGGGTTTTGGGGGGTCCCCATCCCATGCGGGCTTTTTGCTTTGCGGGGGGTGTGTTTTTGTTTTTTGGTGTGTTTTGGTGGGGTGTGTGTGGTTTGTTTTGAATTGGGGTGTGTAAAGGGGGGGAAAAAAAACGGAGGGGAGAAAAGAGAAAGAAGAAAAAAGCAGGGGGTTGTTGTTTTTGGGGTTTTGGGGGGTGTGTGGGGGTTGGGTTTTTTTAAGGGGGGGGGGGAAGGAGGGGGGAGGGGGGGGACAGGGTGAGAAAAATTTTTAGTAAAAAAAGGGGAAGAGAGAGAAAAGGGGAGGGGGGGGGAGGGGGCCCAAGAGGGAGAAAAATAGAGAGAAAAGGGGGGAAGAGGGGGGAAGAGGGGGGGGTGGGTTTAAAGCCAAATTTAATTTCCCAATTAATTTTTGGGGGGAAATTTATAAAATATCTTCTTTTTCCCCCGGGTTTTGGGGGGGGGGGGCCGCAAGAAAAATTTTCTGGGGGAAAAGGTTTTCCCTCAAGGGGCATCCCGGGCACGGGGGGCCAAAATCGTGCGGGTTGGGGGTCGCCCCGCCCTTTCCGTTTCCCCCGGGGGGCCCGGGGGAAAAAATTTTTGGGCTAAAAAAAAAGCTTTTCCGGGGCGTTTTTCCAAAAGGGGGGGCCCCCCCGCCCGGGTCCAGGGGGGGGGAACCCATCCCTTTTTTTGGGTTTCCCTTTAAATTTTTGGGGAAAAAAATTATCTGTTTTTTTAAATTTCACCCCTTACGGGGCCCCCCCCCTGTCTTTAAAAATTTTTGGGTTTTAAAAAAAAAAAAACCCAAAAAATTTTTTTAAAAGGGGTTTTTTTTTTTTTTCCCTTTTTTTTGGGGGGGTTTTTTTGGGGGGGGGGGTTTTTTTTTTTTTCCCCCCCCGGGGGTTTTTTTTTTAAAAAAAAAAAGGGGGGGGGGGGCCCCCCCCGGGGGGGGGGGGGGGGGGGGGGGCCCCCCCTTTTTTTTTTAAAAAACCCCCCCAAAAAAAAAGGGGGGGGGAAGGGGGTTTTTTCCCAAAAAAAAAAAAAAACCCCCAAAAAAAAAAACCCTCCCCCCCCCCCCTTTTTTTCCCCCAAAAAAAAAACCCCCCCCGGGGGTTTAAAAAAAAAACCCCCCCCCAAAAAAAAAAAAAACCCCCCCCCCCAAAAAAAAAACCCCCGGGGGGGCCCAAAAAGGGGGGGGGCCCCCGGGGGGGGGGGGGGGGAAAAAAAAAAGGGGGGGGGAAAAAAAATTTTTTTTTAAAAAAAAATTGGGGGGGGGAAAAAAAGGGGGGAAAACCCGGGGGGGGGGGGGGGGGGGAAAAAAAATTTTTCCCAAAATTTCCCGTCCCCCCCCCCCCCCCCCCCCCCCCCCCCCAAAAAACCCCCCCCCCCCCCCCCCAAAACCCCCCCCCCCCGGGGGGGGGAAAAAAAAAAAAAAGGGGGGGGCCCCCCCCAAATAAAAATTTCCCGGGGGGGTCCCCTTTTCCCCCCCCCCCCCCCCCCCCCCAAAAAAAATTTTTTTTTTTTTCCCCCCTTCCCCTTTTTTTCCCCCCCCCCCCCTTTTTCCCCCCCCCCGGGCCCCCCCAAAAAAATTTTTTTTCCCCGGGGGCCCCGGGGCCCCCCCCCCCCCCCCCCCCCCCCCGGGGGGGTTTTTTTAAAAATTTTTTAAAAATTTTTTTTAAAAAAGGGGGGCCCCCCCCCCCCCCCCCCCCCCAAAAAAAACCCCCCCCCCCCCCCCCAAAATTTTTTTTTTTTCCCCCCCCCCCCCCCCCCCCCCAAAAAATTTTTCCCCCCAAAAAGGGGGTTTCCTTTTTAAAAATTTTTTTAAAAAAAAATTTTCCCTTTTTTTTTTTTTTTTTTTTTTTTTTTTTTTTTTTTTTTTTTTTTAAAAAGGAAAAAAAAAATGGAAAGGTTTTTTCCCCCCAAAAAAATTTTTTTTTTTAAAAAGGTTTTTTTTTTCCCCGGGGGGGGAAAAAAAAATTTTGGAAACCAAAAGGGGGGGGGGCCCAAAAAGGGGGGGGGAAAAAAAAAAAAAAAATTTTTTAAAAAAATTGGGGGGGGGGGTTAAGGGGGGAAAAAACCCCCTTTTTTTTTTTTTTTTTTTTTTTTTAAAAAAAAAAAAAACCCCCCCCCCCCCAAAAAAACCCCCCCCCCCCCCCCCCCCCCCTTTTTTCCCCCCAACCCCCCCCCCCCCCAAAAAAACCCCCCCCCCCCCCCCAAAAAGGCCCCCCCCCAAAAAATTAAAAAAAAAAAAAAAAAGGGGAAAAAAGGGGGGGTTTTTTTTAAAAAAAAAGGGGGGGGGGAACCCAAAAAAAAAATTTAAAACCCAAAAACCCCCCCCCCCAAACCCCCGGGGGCCCCCCCCCCCCCCCCACCCCCCCCCCAAAAAAAGGCAAAAACGCCCCAAAAAAAAAAAAAAAAAAAGGGGGGAAAAAAAAAAAATTTTCCCCCCCCCCCCCCCCCCCCAAAAAAAAAAAAACCCTTTTTTTGGGGGGGGGAAAAAGGGGCCGGGGGGGGGGGGGGGGGTTTTTTTTTTTTTAAAAAATTTTTGGGGGGGGGAAGGGGGGGGGGGGGGGGGGGGGGGGGGGGGGGGGGGGTTTTTTTGGGGGGGGGGGGGGGGGGTTTTTTTTAAAAAAAAAAAAAAAAGGGGGGGTTTTTTGGGGGGGGGGGGGGGGGGGGGTTTTCCAAAAAAGGGGGCCCCGCGTTTTTTTTTTTTCCCTTTTTTCCCCCCCGGGGGGGAAAAATTTTTCCCCCTTTTAAAAAAAA
>JAMYXO010005813.1:0-14757 GCA_033310375.1 Conus canariensis | reverse complement strand
AGCGGGCTGGGGTGTCTATAGTCCATTGGTGTTGGAAGGGTTAACCTGGCTGTGGCGTCTATACCCCTTGGGGTGTTGAAAGGAAAAACCGGGCCCCTATAGAAATCTATACTCCTTTGGTTTTTGGAAGGGTTAACCTGGTGTGGTGTCTATACCCCTTTTGGTGTTGAAAGGATTAACCTGGCTGTGGGTCTATATCCATTGGTGTTGGAAGGGTTAACCTGGCTGTGGTGCCCTATACTCCATTGGTTTTGGAAGGGTTTAAGCTGCCCAGGGGTTGTCTATACTCCTTTGGTGCTGGAATTTTTAAACCTAAACTGTGGCGTCTAAAACCCATTGGTTTTTAAAAGGATTAATTTGGGCTGTGGTATCTATACTCCATTGGTGTTGGAAGGGTTAACCTGGCAAAGGTATCTATACCCCATTGGTTTTGGGAAAGGGGCTAACCTGGCTGTGGTGTCTATACCCCATTGGTGTTGAAAGGTTTAAACCCTGGCTCTGGTACTATGCCCCACTGGTGTTGGAAGGGTTAACCTGGCTGTGGTACCCAATACTCCATTGGTGTTGGTAGAGTTAAGTTGCCCAGTGATGTCTATACTCCATTGGTGCTGGGGGGGTTTAAAACCCTGGCTGTGGTGTCTATATTTTCATTGGTTTTGGGAAAGGGAAATTAACCTGGGTGGAGTGTTTTATATTCCATTGGTGGGGGAAAGGGGTTTAACCTGGCTGGGGTGCCCCTGTCCCCCCATTTGTTTTTTGGAAAGATTAACCTGGCTGTGGTTTTTTTGACTCCATAGGCTTTGGGAAGGGTTCCCCTGGCTGTTGTGTCTATACTCTTTTTGGGGGGCGGGAAAGGGGTTAACCTGACTGTGGGGGTCTTTTCCCACTGGTTTTTAAAGGATTAACCTGGCTGTGGTACCCTATACTCCATTGGTGTTGAAAGGATTAACCTGGCTGTGGTGTCTAAAACCCAAATGGTGTTGAAAGGTTTAAAACCTGGCTGTGGTGTCAAATACCCCATTGGTTTTGGGAAAAGGGTTTAAACCCGGGGTTTGTGGTGTCTAAAACCCCCATTGGTGTTGGAAGAGTTAAGCTGACAGTGTTTGTTTATACTCCTTTTGGTTTGCGGGAAAGGGGTTAACCTGGCTGGGGGTGCCCTAAATTTCTTTGGGGGTTGGGAAGGATTAACCTGGGTGGAGTGTCTATATTCCATTGGTGTGGGAAGGGTTAATCGGGTTTTGTGGTGCCCTTTTACCCCCCCCTTTGGGGTTGTTGGAAAGTTTAAACCCTGGCTGTGGTGTTTTGACTTCATAGGCGTTGGAAGGGTTCACCTGGCTGTTGTGTCTATACCCCTATTGGTTTTTGGAAGGGTTAACCTGATTTGTGGCGTCTATACCCTTTGGTTTTTTAAAAGGATTAAATTTGGCTGTGGAATCTATACCCCCATTGGTTTTGGGAAAAGGGTTAACCTGGCTGTGGTGTCTATACCCATTTGGTTTTTGAAAGGATTAACCTGGCTGTGGTGTCTATACCCCTTTGGGTTTTTAAAAGGGTTAACCTGGCTGTGGTGCCCCTATACTCCATTGGTGTTGGAAGAGGTAAGCTGACAGGGGATGTCTATACTCCATTGGTGCGGGAAAGGGGTTAACCTGGCTGTAGGTCTATACTTCATTGGTTTTTGGAAAGGGATTAACCTGGGTGTAGTGTCAAATTTTCCATTGGTGTGGGAAGGGTTAACCTGGCTGTGGTGTCTAAAACCCCATTGGTGTTGGAAAGATTAACCTGGCTGTGGTGTTTTGACTTCATAAGCGTTGGAAGGGTTAACCTGGCTGTGGTGTTTATATTTCCCTTTGGGTGTTGGAAGGATTAAACCCGGGGTGTAGTTTTAAAATTCCATTGGTTGGGAAGGGTTAACCTGGCTGGGGTGTCTATACTCCATGGTATTGGGAAGTTAACCTGGCTGGGGTGTCTATACTCCATTGGTTTGGGAAGTTAACCGGCTGTGGTGTCTATACTCCATTGGTTTTTGGGAAGATTAACCTGGCTGTGGTGTCGTGCTAATTTGGTGAGGGAAAGGATTGACCTGGCTGGGGTGTTTATCCTCCACTGGTGTTGGAAGGGTTAACCTCGCTGTGGTGTTTTGTTCCGAAGAGGAGGGAAATGAGTAACTTGGTTGGGGTGTTTCAACTCATGGGTAAAAGAGATAAACTGCATGTGTGCTTTATCATTGGGGCGGGAAGGATTAAACTGGCCCGGGGTTTGTTTTTAGTTCATCGGTGTTCGACGGGTTATCCAGACTGTGGCATTTTCATGACAGGGTGTTGGAACGTTAAGATGGCTCATGTGGTTTTACTCCCTTTGTATTGAAAGTTTAATTGGTGCTGTGGGTTTTTGCTCCGTGGACGTTGAAAAGAGTAAGCCTACTGTTGCATTTCGTTTACACTGTTGGCGTTAAATGATTAAGTTAGCTTCTTTCCCACTCATTTTGCAGTGAAACTAAAGCACCCCATTGTTCAGGTTTAAACGACAGACACAGGTACTGAATACATAGAGGACTCATTGTGCACACCATTGGGAAGAAAAATCGCGAGGGCATGGAGAAGGGTTTTATCCAGCCCCATCGACTCAATAAATTTAGCCTCCCGTTCAGGGGATCTTCTCCAAAGGTAGACAATACCGTGTACAACAAACTTCTTTATTCTCCACCCCAGCTCGCTGGTGTGCTAACTAAACACATCTCTGTCTTTGTTCCAACGAGCCACTTCTGGTTTTCGGCCTTAGCTTTTGTTCTCAGCTAGTCTTTGACGCCTAAGCCCTGCGTTGAAGACCTTGCTTCCACGTCTGTCGCCCAGACTACATTCGTTCGACCCTAATCTGTCCTGCTTACTGTTCTCTCTCCCTCGTGTCGTACTGTTGTTCTTGTCTCTTCTTGTTCTCCCGGGCAGATTATATAGGGACTTAACTAAGAATACCCCTTTAGTCATGCTTTGTCCATGTTGCTTCTCTACCACTTTGTTCACATTCACAATGAAATCCTCTTGATGCATTCTTCCACACATCAGCATTTACACACATTCGTACATAATAGCTTAGCAAAGAAACACTTCTCGCCAATGGACATCGAAAATTCCCGATGACTTCGGGGTCACTTTCACACAGTAAATTGTCCTATAGAAAGCCACGACAACGTCGATCACACTCATTCCAGCCAGCCTGTCAATACCACGAACACAGTGCCTTACAGCAATACTGACCGAACAAGCAAGAGACTCCTGTTCTCCAAGGTAATTAGGCTCCGTCTGTTCACTAAACAACCTCAACTGACTGAGCCCCTATTACCCACTTGATGCTCCGAGGCCGGAATGGAAAATTCGTTTGCCTTTCACTATCAGAGAAAGGTTCGAATTCGGGAGGGGTCCTCCTACCCATTTTCACCACCACGCTTGAATTTCTTGTCGTCTAAAGCGCTTAGGCCCTTTGTGAGACACTTCGCTCCCTTGACAATGTATCAAAGCCATGTGTTACATGTCATGTTTGAACTTGACAAGAACATGACTTTCGCAATTGGAATGTCTCAGATTGTGCGAACTGTGGGACCGAAGCTCACCATGCAAGAGAGAGAGAGAAGAGAGAGAGAGAGAAGGGGAGAGAGAGAGAGACTTCGTGGTCGAGCTTGGGAAGCACTCCCACAAGATCGTCGATGTTACTTTCTACCATTTAACCTCTTTTGTATAACTGACTGTAGAAGTTATTCACTTCACTTATGTCTTTGGTCTTTGGTATTTGTTAAAGAATTTCCATGCCTTTCTATTGATTTAATCATTTGCTTACTGACATAATTTCGCATCTCTAGACCACAAAGTAATCTATAATCTTTATACTTTGAGAAACCCACCTTGCTCTTGACCTTATCAAAACGCCGTCCAATCTCTTCTGTCCAGCAATTTTTCATTTTTCGATTTTAGTTCTTTTGTATCATCCGCAGATTGTTTCTCTTTAATATGTGGATCTCTTTTATGAGTGTTTTTTCTTTTCTTGTTCTGCTTGTTCCGTTTGTTTCTTTTCTGAATAGAATTTGTTATAGCTTTTGATCGAATTTTCATCAGTAAAAAAATCAAGAAATAGTTGCTGTGATATTATAAATTCTAGTTGCCCCAATATGCTTGGTCAAACTCTAGCTTCTCGCATATGCCACGCATACTCTTTTATTGTTTCTTTGATGACATTGCTAATTTCAATGACATATTTAGACTCTTTTAGTTATGAACAATTAAATTTCCAAAATATTATTTTTTATTTCAGTCGGATTTTTAAACATCAGTACTACTAACAAATGATTTCTTCTGTAGCCTGGGACTATTTGACAGTTGGCTATGTCCGACATTATAAAAATGTTCGCCTATCAGAAAGAAATCTAATCGGCTCTGCTGCCTGGTTTTGGGAACTTCTCCAAGTGAATTGTCTTCTGTTGGGATAGAATTATCGCCATATATCTACAAAATTTAAGCTGCCCATCATATCACTAACAGTTTCAAATGCATTTAGATTGTTGATATGTTTGTGATTATCATAATCAATATCGGGTTCAGTGCTAAATTCCAATCACCTGCCTTTAATAATGTGGTTTCCTTAACTCCTGAATATGTTGTTCAATTTCTTGATGTTTGTCTCTGTTGGGACCGTAAATATTTATAATATCAAAAAAATCCTTGTTCATAAAGGTATAGAAACGAACATGTAATTTTTATCGAGATGTTTGTACACCTTATTCATTTTGAAATCGAAATTGTTGTTAATTAAGACCGCAACACCTCATGAGTTGGTACTGTACGAAGCAAAATAGCACTGGTATCCCCATTATGATCTATGATATTTAAGCATAATAGAGTTTAAATGTGTTTTCCTGGAGTAAAAACAGAACCATGTCCTTTTTTTGTCTTAAGTAGTCAAATATATCTTTTTTTTTTTTTTTTTTTTTTTGCCTCCCTAAGCCCTTGACAGTTAATAGTACAACTGAAATGTTTTGAGACATGGTATCTAACCGTATGGGTTGGATAAGTGCTAATCGTGCATACGCAACCAATCTGGCAATATCAAAAGCACATTCTTAAACATTATAAACAAAATACCTTGGTACTCAGTTAAACAGAATTCATAAATATTTAAAAAAAAAAAAAAAAACCCTTCGGTAAAAAAAGACACGAAAGAAGACGTGCTCAGCAAGCAAAGAAACTACTTCAGCCTGTTCACAAATACCCAAGTAAATTGTTTTGTGTGTGTGTGTGTGTGTGTGTGTGTTTTTGGTGTGTGTGTGTGAGGGAATAGTAGCAAAGCTATTCTTTCCTTGACATTTTAAAAACATTTTTAAATTGTTAGCGGTCAACCCACTATGTTTTAAAAGTAGAAAAATTTCCCCTGCTCCATTCGATCTTACAGAAAAACCAGAATCTGGCAACAAAAAAAATTTTTTTAAATAAAAAAAAGAAGGGGAAAAAGGGTGAAAAACGATGCTAAAAGGTGAAAACTAAATTTCCCGGAAGACTATCGCCAGTGAATCAAATGTGTATTTGGGGCAGAAAAAAAAAATTTGTGCCAAAAACCCTTGAACACTCAGAATTGACTTAAAAACCCAAGAAAAGGAAGGGAGCTCCCTATATTTGTGAAACTTTACGGGGTTTATAGACGGGGCGCTTTGGGGGGTGGGGGGAATGGGGAGTGAAGGCTGGGGGAGGTGTTGGCCCCCCTTGTGTCTCATTTTACACAGGGAAATTCCTATCTTAGGCGGGAAGACAGAAAAACGACCCTTCTTCCTGAGGGCTTTCCAAAATGCCCACGGCGTAATTTTTTAGACAATCAGGGAATTATTTTTCCCTGTTTCAAAATTTGTTTGCTATTTTTTTCCCGGGTTTGGAAAGAAAAGGGCAAACGGAATTTTCTTCTTTTCCCTTCACAATTTTTTTGATCTTTGAAGTGGATCGAAAAAATTGTTTTGTTTTCATCACTGTGGGAGAAGCTGAAAATGTGTATGGGGTTGTGGGGGGGGTGTGTGCTGGGGGTTTGCTTGCATGTTTGCGGCGTGCTTGGCTGTGTGCTTTGCGTCCCTGTGTGTGTGTGTGTGGGTGTTGTGGGTGTGGGGTTGTGTGTGTTGTTTAAAAGTAAAAATTTAATTTTGAGATGGTACGTGGGAAAAAAAACGGAATTGCTTTTTTTTTTTTTTTTTAATCGCAATCAAGCCCCTTGAAAAAAACCCCGACAAAATGAATAGGGGAAATAAAAAATTTTGCATGCAAAGAATCCAGGTAAAAAAAATTTAAGGTGCAAAAAATGTACACTATGAACAAAGAAAAGGGGAATTTTATATTTTATAAATATTATAAAATTTAAATAGAGGAAATTTTTGTCCCAACATGGCTGAAATAAAAAAAACAGATAGAAGCCTATAAAAAGGTAAAAAGAAAAACTAAAACCAATGAAAAAAATGCATGAATAAAAAATATAGATGGACGAATAAAAAAAAAAATCGATAAATAAAAGGGCCAAAAGAAAGCAAGATTTTTTGGAAATTGGAAAGGCACCGTTTGGATGAGCCCCCACCCCGCCCCTTTTGGGTTTTTGGGTCCCCAGATGAACTTTCACCTTTTTTTTCAAGTGGGAATTTTTGCTCTTGTATTTTTTGTATTGCTAGAAAACCCTTTTCCCGGAACTACTCCCAGGTATAAAAAAACTGGATTAGTGAAAGATTATCTTTGGGCCCGGGAAGCAAAAATGCGGGGTTTTGTTTGTGAGGTTTTAATTTTTTTTAAAGTCTTTGGGGATTAATTTTGAAAGTTTTCTCAAATTTTTTAAAGGATCTTTTCCATCATAAATGTATGCGTACAAATTTGTTGTAGACGACCCTGTCGTTAAAATTTAAACATTTTGAGTTTACTTCGCCCCTCAGGGGTTTGAGAGCTTGTTTTTTAAACAATACTAGTGCTATTATGTGCTCCTTTTTTTTTTTTGGGTCTTTTGGGTTTGTTTGCCCCTTTTGCGGCCCCCCCCCCCCCCACACCACACACACACCCACAGAGAGAGAGAGAGAGGAAAAGGAGAAAAGAGAAAAACCAGACAAAACAGACAGACGGGGCAGAGACAGAGACAGCCCAGAGAAAAAGAGGAGAAAACCCCAAAGGGGGGCAGGCACGGGATGTCCATAAAGAGGGGGCCAGTAAGTCGCATGGAAAAGGGAGGAGCACCCACACCAACACACACAAAACACACAAAACACACACAACCACCACCCCAAAACATGACCAAAAAAAAAATGATAGAGTGGGGGGAACTGGAACGGGTGGGGGGGGGGGGGGTGAACGGATCTGCTGTAGAAGTCCCCGGGTGAAGGACGACGAGCAGGGGCGTCACAAGGGGGTGGGTTGTTTTGTCGGGTGATGGCGGCCATGGTAGCAAAACCGGGAACCCCGGGGCCCCTGGCTGTCTGCTCGAGGGGGGTTTGGGGGTTTTTTTTGATGTGTGCGGGTTTTGGCTGATAGGCTAGCTAAAGACCGAAACAAAACCCCGGACAGCATGCCCTGGTAGAAGACCAAAACAAAAACCCGGAACGGGTTTAAACCCCCCCCCCCCCCCCCCCCCCCCCCCCCCCCCCCCTGCCATCCGGAGTCATAAACCGGGGTGGGCCCCAAAAACCCCCCTAAATTTGCCCGGGAGAAAAAGGGGGGGAAACATTGCTTGAAGGGGGTTCTCTTCTGGGGAAACTCTCTGTGCCACGCTCTCCACGAGTTTTTTTATATGCATGCGAAAACCCTTTGACTTCCGGGAATGGGCCCGGAAAGGACGTCCGGGAAAGCCCCGGAGGACCCCCGGGGAAAAGCCAAAACCCAAGGGCTCTGGGGGGTGGGTTTCCCCATTTCCCTTTTAAAAAAGTGGCTACTAAGAATAAAAGGGAAAAGATGCTCCCGGGATTCCCCAAAAGGGGGGAAAGAGAATGATAAATCCATCGGTGCTCAACCAATCTTTACTGCAAATCCCAAACGGACAAGGGAACAGGGGAACCCCAAATGGAATACCCCTGTGTCTGGGGAAAGCTTTTTCGTCCACCCGTGGATGAAAAATTCCACAAAACCCAAAAAAGGGTTTTTGTGAAGACTCTTTCGGGAAATGACCCGCAGCGCACTGCATCAGAAATAAGAGCCCGGAAGACCAAGGCCGGGGGTTTAAAAAACCACAGGGGCCCAAGGCATCCACGCTGTTGGTTCGGATGGGGGAATTTGCACAGGCCCCCCGATCCCGGGGCGCCTGAAATTTCAACCTGCCACGAGAAAACGAAATGAAGATTGGGGGGAAAAACTGGATGCAGAATGCCCAAAAAACTCGATGCATGATAGGGAAAAGCCCCCTGGAACACAAACTAGCCAATAGGGGAATCGTGAATGCCACATGTAGAAAACCCCTATGGAGCAAAAAAAACCAAAAGAGAAACCCCCCCAAAGAAATAGGAGGGGCCAAGAAAAGGGGGAGGGACAAGATCAGGGTCCAAAAAAAAAACCCTCAAAAATGAAAATGAAACCGCATTCCCAGCCTAAAAAACAAGGCTTGGAAAAACGTGGAAAGCCCTTAAAGAAAAACACAGCCCCCTCAGAAAAACCCAAAATCTGCGAGGAAGAGGAAAGAAAAAAGAAGAAGACACAAGAGGGGCTTTCTTCAAAACCCCCTTCCCATTTTTGGCCAAACACTTTTTGAGCGAAAAAATTTTTGGGACCCTAATTTGTGGAAAAAAGGGTTCTTGAGCCCCTCTGAGGAAAAAATACTCTGACCCACAGAGAAAAAGCCCCCCTGACATTAAAGGGTTTGGGTTTGGGGCCCAAAAACCCCCCTGAGGAAAAAGTTCAATGGCAAGCCCCAACTTTTGGGCGGAAAATCAAGAAGGGTGGCCCGACAAAGAAGACCAAATTTCACCAGGGAAAAAATTGAATCCCTTACCGCTTTACAAAAAATGCCCCAAGGTGCGGGTGGCTCCACAGGAAAGCTGCGATGGGGCTTGGAGAAACCAGAAGATCAGCGGCCAGGGATGCCCGGCAGATGGGGGTGAAAATCCCAAAAGAAAAAATCAAGTGCCCTCACCAGTTCAGGCCAAAAATATCCTGAACATCGAAGGGAAAATCTTCTTTTTTGTCATGGCAGAAAGGGTGGCCCAAGTCCCTGAGGGGAAAACAAGTACTTGGATGTGTCAGCCAGAAAGGGGCTTTCCCAGGGGGCTGGCTGTGTAAAAACACCCCACAATTGTTTCCGGGACGCAACCCCAAAAACCCCCCAAAAACCCAGAAAAGGGGAAGGGAAACGAAATTGTGGTTAAATTTTGGAAAACGCATAGGGATCTTTTTCCCATGAGATGATACAGTTGGCTCTTGGGGATGTCCCATGTGCCAAAGAACACCCACGACTGCTAAAAGAAGTACTTCAAGGGTTTTTCTCAATGGGGTTTCCCCCAAGGGATTTTCAAAACAGCTGGTTCAATTTGGGGAAGGGGGTATTGCAAGGGGCCCTTGTGAAATTTTTCCCCAATCCTTTTCCCGTGTGGCAATGGAATCTCTTGAAAGAAAAAAACAAAAAGCGAAAAAAACGGGTTTTTGGGCGAGGGGGATACAAGATCCCCTCTCTAAAGGGGCCTTCAGGATGACACTACAGTGTTTTTCATCCAGAGAAGACGGACATTTAAGGGGTAAAAGAGGCGGACGAAAATTTTGCCTATCCGAATGAAGTTCAAGCCAAAGAAACCCCGGGGACCCTTCCCCATGGGGAAAAGGGAAAAGTGGCCGGATCTGTGGTCTTCAGTGTTTCCAACCGGCCATTCCAACAGTACAAAGAAAACCCGTCAAGAGCCTTGGGAAAAATGGTATGATGATACCCGAAAGCCAAAAAAGAGGGAAAAAAACCAAGCAGATGGCGGAGGAAGGCTTGGAACCCCTTGACCCCGTGTGGGCTCCCCGGCAAATAAAGGGCCGGTGTCGCAGTTCATGCTGTACCAAAGTTATGGCCTCTGATGAAATACGGGAATTTTGCACCAGATAGTGGAGGCAATGGAAGCCAAAAAACAAGTTTCCCCAAGGAAATTGGCTTGGGGTCCCCCCCTGCCCCCACCCGACATAGCGCGGGCGGTTTGCCAAGCAAAGTTTAAAATACCCCTGAAATCCCTCCCGGGGAATAAAAAGGCCCGGGAAAAATCAGACCCTTTAAAGCATGTTGGGGGCCTCAGGAGACAAGGGGGTAAAAAGCAATCAAGCCCCCGCTGAAAAAGGCAAAAAAAATGGAAAGTTTAAGAGGGGGATGGATTCCCCGAAAAGAAAGTCCAAGATCAGAGAAAAACAGGAACCCCACAGACCAAAAAGACAGGGAAAAAGGGGGGACCAAATGAATGGGGGTTTAAAGGCCCCAAAAGGAAAAAACCCAAAAGAGACATGATGATTCCGGAGATTAAAAAAGAAAAAAGACCAAAAAAAACTCCAAAAAGCATTTCCCGCAAGCCCCAAGGGCAAAAAGGAAAACGTGGGAGAAAGCATTCCCCAAAAAAGTCCCACTTGGAAAGACATTTGGCCCCCATGGCCCCTCTCGGATCAGCTTCATTCTCGATTGCTATGACCCTTTTGCCCCCAAATGCCAAAACCCGGTGGGGAAATGGGGGGGAAAAAGACGATCCCCGCATGCCCCCCCTGCCCCCGAAAAAACAACAGTGGAGCAGTCCTAAGCTCTTTTTAAAAATAGCCCCCGGTTTAAGGGGGTTTAAAATGGAGGCACAACCCTTTTTTCAAAAGATTTTGGGGAAGTAGGAGGGTAGTAAACCAAAAACCACCCAAAAGGGGGAAAAACCCGGATCCCAAAAACCCGCAAAAAATTTTCACGGCAGGGGGGCCCGCAAATCAAGGGGGAAGAACAACAGTCCCACTCGAAACATGCAGGCAGAGTCTGCGGACGGGGCCCGATGACTGGGAGTGCACTGCAGACCTCCCAGAATGGGAAAAGTCACCCAGAGATCATTTTGCAAAGGGGGAAAGAGACCAGACATAGGTCCACTCTAAAATCAAACCCAAACAGCCGACATGATCGACTACGGGCCCCAAAAGAGAACAGAAGGAGGGAGTCAAATCAAAAAGATGAAAAGTAGCTGATCTGGCAAACAGTGAGGAGAGAAGGCCTAAACAGGTCCCAAAAATCCTCACTGCGAAATTGGAGGGTAGGGGGTTTTGTTGGAAAAGGCCCGCATCCCGTCTCATTTAAACCCGCTTCAGTTGGGGAGGGAAAAAACCAGAGCCCTGAAAGCAATGGCAAAAAAGCGGCAGAGAGGGTTTTAAACCCGGAAATTGGGCAAGGAAGGGGGAAAAAAAGTGAACTTTTAAAAAAGGCTTAATTTCCCCTCCCAAAAATCAGGGTCCCGTGGCTCATGGTTAAAGTTTCGAGTCATTAAAATGGGAAAAAGAGCATGTCCCCGAGGGTCATGGGTTCGAAAAACCCCCGCCTGGCCCCGCCCAAGATGGGGAAAAAAAAAAGGGGGAGCAGGGGGGACATCCCGGGGTCAAAGAAACCCGGGTTTTGGCCCCCAACCCCCCCAGGGGGTTTAGGGAATTTGGGGCCCAAACACTTTTTCTTTTAAGGGGGGTTCTCTTCGGGGACCCTCTGCTGCCACCCCTCCCACGGTTTCCCTTTTTTTCTAACTGTCATGTCTCAAACAAAATGCGACCTTAAAAAATCCCCCTAGGAATCTAAAGAAGGGCGAGCGTGAAGCGGAAAAGAGCAATTTCCCTGGAATTTTACCAAAACTCGGATTTCGGGTTAGTTTTTAAAAGAGAAAGGGAAAGGGCTGGGGGGGGGGGGGGGAGGGGGAGGGGAGACCCCGGGGTGCGGGGGACTTTGGCTGGTGACGTAGTGGGGGGGGGGGGGTGGGGGGGACAGAGCGTGGTATCGTGGGGGAAAAGGGTTTTCGTGTCGTTTCCCTTCTATTCCCCTTTAAATGCTGGGTTGAAAAGGCCGTGGGGGTTGATGTTAAAACTTCGAGCCCCCCAGGGGTTTAATGGAGGGGCGACAAAAGCAATCAGGTATTCGCCCCCCAAAGCTTTTCAGCCCCCACAGCAGTTGAGGATCATGTGAAAATAGCCTTTATTCATGAGTTCTTTTTGACGTATGAGCCCAAAAAATTTAGGTTTAGAGAGAGCCCCGTATTGATACCAAACTCTCTCTTTTCTCTCTCTCTCCTCTCCTTTTCCTCTCCTTGGGGCGGAAAAGGCATTGTTCCCCCAGGCTAAATTTTGTTTCCCTTTTTAATGGATGCCCCGTGAAAAGAGCTTGGGGGACGTGGGGGGAAGTGAATTTTCACGTGGGAGCAAGGGTGTCTACAGAGGTAGAGGATTTTCCCCAGAAGGGGGGGAGATTATTTTTTGGGTTTCGGGAGGGCACTAGGAGGACGGTGTTTTCTCTACAATCTTTCTGGAGAAGGGGGGGTGGCTGGAAAAGGAGTGGGGGGGTTTCGTTTTCCCCGGGCGCAGAGGAATGGGGCTGCGAATTTTATTTTTTTTTTCTTCGTAGTTGTTTTTTTTTTGGGGAAGGTGGGGTGTAAGGGTTTGGGCGGGGGTGATTAGAAAATGGGCCCACACACAAAACCAAAACACCCACACACACACGCGCGCGCGCCCCGCGCGCGCATACAACATACCGTGCGTCATGTTTGCGAAAAAGGATCCCCCCCCCACACCCCTCTCTCTTTTTCCTCTTCAAGCACACACCCCACACACGCCCACAAAACACAAAAACACTCTCTCTGTCTCTCTCTCTCTCTCTTTTCTCCCCTCAAACACACACACCACACAACACACCACACACAAAACCACACAACACGCCGCGCGGGTGTAGACCAAAAAGGACGTGAGGGGTGGCATGGTTTTTGGGGACCAGTTCATAATTAACCAATTTTCCCATTTTTGGAAGGGTTTAAGACATTTTATTGGGCAGACAAAGGTATAAGCCAATTTACATTTGGGGGTTTTTTTTTCACTTTAAACCCGATTTTCCGAGGGCAGGTTATATAGGTTTGACCAGCTTTTCAGGTCCTTTTATTACTTTACTTTAGTCGTGATTTAGTTTTAATCATTTCCCTGTTGGTTTAATTCGGTTTTCTGTCAGCGGCATACTGTTTTTGCTAATGCCTTTTTGGGGGTTTAACCCCACAGTATATTAAACAGACCGGGGAGGCGTCCCAAAAATTTAGTGTGGGAGACAAAGTCAGAATGTGTCCCTCAAATTTTTTACGACCGGTTCCTTTTACGCCCACTTTTCAAGAAAACTGTGCTAATTGCACCATTACCCACTCTAAAGTTCGCAGGGTTTGCATGGATAAACGGACTGCACAACCCCCCCCCATCAGTGAACAGTCAGAAAAGACATTTTGGGGCCCCAAGGGTGCAGGAGGGGTTTCTTTTTGCCTGGCGGACTTGGGGGAATGGAGGGTTGGGTGGGTTCTTTCGATGGGGTAGGTCCCCGAGCGCCTTTTCCCTAAGGGGAGAAGCCTAGGGCTGGTTTAAAAATCTGTTGGGGTGGGCGGGTTTTTTTTTTCTTTTGTTACAAGCCCTTTCAAAGGGAGGTTTAGGGTTGATCGGATCTCGCCCCCGTTTTTTTTCCCTCCAAAAACACCGTTTCTTTTTCAGAAGTTACCTTTAGTATCGGGGGTGATTTCAAACCACAAAAATACAGAAGGTACTGAACATTTTTTTTGTTTTTTCAAGGAAAAGGGACTTTAAAGTTTTCCCAAAAAGCCCGCCGACCACAAAGGGCCAAATAAAGGGGTGTCCCGCGTTTTAAGGGAACCCCACAAGTCATCGAAAAAAAATTAATTTAAAATAACCCCTTTAAAAATTTACCTTTTTAAAAAAACACCCGGGAAAATTCGTTTAAAAAACTTTCTTCCGTAAGATCTTAGATCGGTGAAAGAAAGTTACTCTTTTTGAAAATTTAAAAATTTAATCAGATGGGACATCTTGAGCAAGGTTTTTATGGGGTCTGCCGTAAAATTAAAATGGCTAAAACCGGTTTCAAACCCCAACCCCTCCCAAATGAATAAGTTTCACGGTGAGTGTTTCATGCCCATGAAAAGCACCCCGGAGCTTCTTTACCCTTTTTGGGCGATAAGAATGGGTGTGTAAAGGGAGTTTGGCCCGTATGCAAACGGCCAAAACAGTTTCGTCATTTCGGCCGCCTCGGGAACATTGGGAAACACTTTTAGGTTCGGAAGGTTTCAAATAGTTTGTTTTCTGTCTGCAAGTTTTTTTTTCTCTTGCCAAAGATCTTTGACGTGCCACCCGATAATCAAAATGATTAATCACTATGGCCCATTGAATTTACCCTAGACGCACCACAGCCAGATTTGTAAAGGAAAGGTCTTTGGTTCACACAGAAAAGGTTACCCCCGCGTGCTGGCAAAAACCCTTTAGTAAAATGCAAACCCCGGTAAAAAAATATGGTTTTGTGTGTGCGTGTGGTGCGTGCGTGCGTGTGTGTGTGTGTGTGAGAGAGAAAAGAGGAAAAGGGGGAAGAGAGAGCGAAAGTGTGTTTTGTGGGGGGGGGGGGGGGTTTCGCGCGCAGCGGTTTTGCACTGAGAGAGGGAGAGAGAGAGAGAGAGGGGAGGGGGAGAGAAAAGAGAGAGAAGAGAGAGAGAGACAGCGTTTTGTATGTGTAAAAGGAGAGGGGAAAACACCAGGGCAGGACAGAATAGAGCGCAAA
>JAMYXO010005812.1:0-14758 GCA_033310375.1 Conus canariensis | reverse complement strand
CATATGGACTACTTTGAACCGTTTCCAGTTCTTAAATAACTTTACTGCCTTCTCCGGCGTAATTAGTTCTGTATCACAGTCAACTGGGCTAATACAATGTTTTATATGTTCGCTCGCAGCTTGAACGGACGGAATTCTTGTTAAACATTTTCTACAGAATTCTTGTTTGCTATGTTGTTTTGTAGTATGCACTAGTAATCTACTCATTGTGCGTATTAGAGTGTAGTGCAACCATTAAGGCTTTGCATTAGGAGTAAGTCTACATGATTTTGGTTGGTTCGCCTATTGTTGGACTGTTCTTTGACACTCTAATTGGCAGAAGGTTGGTTTCTTCAGACCATGTGTAGACATTAACAGTTATTGGTGGATTTTGTTTTTCAAAACTGATCAATTTTGTCTACAGCCATAGGAAATTCAAGGCCGTTAAAGTTAAGATCATTGGCCCACTGTAATTAGTTAGATACTCTCTCTGCATTTTTGGCAACGTGATGCAGCCTAGCAAGAACGCACCACATAAAACATTTGTCGTCTGAATTTTTTATGTTCAAACTGCTTTCTTTTGCAACTAATGTTGGAGGCAGTGGAATGTAAGCCTTGCCTACAATGGCTCATACTTAGCTTGTTTAATCTGATGTCTAGGACTTCACCCTCTGACCAACCAGAGCCTCTCATTTTAGCTGCTTCAGAGGCTTCATTAAACTGTGTAAGAAGTTGATCTGCCAACCAGGTGTTAAGTCATTATAGAAAGAATAGTCTGCTGTTTAGTTGAGACCCAGACTTCTAGATTTTCTTCGTTTATTGTTATATAGTCGATTAAAACAACTAACCTTACTTTAACTGGAGGGTTTATTGTTAGTTTACTTGGAACTTGAGAAATAGCATGTACACGCTTGCCTGCACGTTTGTTGGATCAATAACTTCTAAAACGACCTCATTTAAGCTTTGACAAACGCTCTTCCTCGAGCATTGCTTCAAACAATTCATCTGAACCTTCATATATCTTATCCATGTTGAGTTTCTTTTCTAACTCAAATATTTATTTAAATTAAAAAAAATAAAAGTTTAATCAGAATCAATATCAACGGTCTTTTTGTGCTTGGACTCATAAACTAAAGTATAAACGCCCTTTGGGTTGTTAATGTGAGCTGTTTAGAACAGAGTTTAATGTTTCGTTTACTTTTTTTAAACATTCCTTTTTTATCTGGTCGGTGTCTGGTTGTTGAGAAAAAGTTGCCCTTGCCTTTCTTTGAAGATCAAAACTTTTGTCTTTTGTAGTCCTCAAAATCAGCTGTAGGCGACTAAATTCTTCATCCGTGATGTTTGAGTCAGCAAGTGCTTTATCAATTATCAGTTTGAAGGAACTAAGTTTAGCTGTTATTAGTTGAACCATAGCTGTGTGCTTTTGGAGTTTAGCTTTTATTTTTTTGCTGACAGCACTTACAGCCAATGAACACAGGCCAAGAGTTAAAGACAAACCACCTAGAGGTAAGCTGCCGGTGCACCTACGCCTGTTGCTAAGAGACCTACACTTGTTCCTGCTGATAGAGCACTAGTGATCGATGCTCCAGTATTAACATATGTAACAGCATTAAAGACAGCAGAATACCTTCGTTTGGTTTTACTGTATTTTGAAGGTCCTGCTCTAGTTGGGTTTGCATTTGTGTTAATGTTGGTTAATCTGAAAGTTTTTATGTCTACGCAGAGTTCTCTTCTTTGGGCACTTTTGGATAAGTCGTAACAGACATGCTTTTTTAAAATAAAAATAATTTAGTATTGGATATCTTTCAATCTGTATCTTGAATATTCAGCTGCGCTCATGACCCTTTTTTCCAAACTGTTGTCCTCGGGCAAAAAGATTTAAAATGAAAAGGGGGGCCAGAGTTCAATGTTTTTCCTAAAATTTTTTTTGACGGTCAAAAAATGAAAATGGGTTTAAAGAATTAAAATTTTTATGTCCCATTCAAATAGGTTTTCAAAAGTGCCATTTGTTGCAGTTTTTCGAACTATTTTATATTCAAAACTGACCCGCATTATTTCCCTTCAACTTTTTTCCCCCTGTTGTTCTATTTTAAAGGAAAACCCTTTTTTGTTGTCGCAACCTTTTTGGTTTTTAAAAATAACCATTTAGGGGCCTCAAACCATAAAAATGCCAAACTAAACCGTTTTTGTTCAAAGTCCTAAAGTCTCCCAAGCCCTTTTAATTCTAAATTTACAACACCTCTCAGGCGCTAATGTAACCCCAAAACTTCTGGCCCACGGCCCTTTTTTTAAAAACAACGTATTATTTTTTTTCCCAAAAAAATGTGCAGGTTTTCCTTTTTTACGCCTTTTTCCCTTTTTGGCCTTTGATTTTTATATTAAATGTTTCTGACCCCCCCCAAAAAGCTAATTTTTTAAACGAAAATTGGGGGAAATTTGGTAAAAATTTCATAATCGCAAAAAATCAGTTTTCCCTGATGGAAAAAGCTTTAAAAACAGTTGGGGGCCCTTTTCCATCATATAAGTTTTCATCAGGGGCTCACTCGCCCCAAAATAAACATGATTTAATGATGAAAGCAAAATCGAGGGGAAAATTCCCCCTCAAAGTAATTTTTTCGATTCTAAAAACTTTTAAATGGCTTTTTTAAAGGTTAAAAACCTAAACTTTTTTAGTTTACCCTTTTCCCCTTAAAAATGTAAGGATTTCTTTTTTTCCCAGGTTTGAATTCAACTTTTATTTTAAAAAATTTTGCATTGTTTAATTTTGAGAGTAATTTTCGAATTTAAACTCATTGCTTTTTTAGCGAAAAAACCCCGAAATAACCTCAGGTATGGTTAACTGGCTAAAAAAGTTTCCTCTTTGTAAAATTTTTAATTTAAAATTATTTTTTTTGGTTTTATTATATTAAACCAAAAAGATTTTTGAAAAATTTTTTCATGGAGTGCGCCCCTTTTGGGTTTTTCCGCATTTATTACCCCAATTTAGCATATTCCAAAAAACGAAGGACTGCCCTTGAGTTTTTTTATTTTAAAAAACATTTTTAAAAAAAATTTAAAAATGAGGGCTTTCAAATAAAACCTAATGAAAAATTTATTCTTTTGGGGCCGCACTAAAACCCTTAAAAATATAACAACTAAACCCCCTTTGACATTTCTTTTGGACTCAGCTAAACGCCTTTCAAGAAAAAGGTTAGTATTTCCTTTTTCGAAAATTTTAACCCCCCTTTTAAAAAAGGACAAACATCCCAAAAGGGGGTTTTGGGCATCCGATGAAATTTTTTAATTCAAAAAAAGTTAAACTTTGCTTTTTTTTTGGTGCCCAACTGGGTGGGGGAGGTCGTATGCGATAAATTAAAAAATCTTTCCGGTTCCTTTGGTGAGGTCAGTGTATAGATTTCTTTTTTTATTACCCCCTTCAGAGAAAATTTTATCAAACTGCAAGCCCATTACCAAATAAAAAACTTTTTAATCCATTCAGCAACAGAAAAGATTAAAAGGGCTTTTAAAAGGGAAACTGTAACAAAATTTGATATTGACCCAAAGACAGCTTTAGAAAAAAAGGGTTGGATTTTTAATCATGGTTTAGGCACCCCTTTATTTTGGGGCGTGCCAGAAAGTATAACTATGATTGGAACCTCCTTACACATTTTTTCTCTTCGGGGCAAAACGTTCCACCTGGGGCCCCATAGAGCAAGAGCAAAAAACCCGCATGGACAACATTTTAATTTTGGATCCCTTCTAAGGCCAACAAAAGCGGGAATAGAACGAAAAAAACGACTCTATTCGTATTTTATTTTGGTGTTTCCCTAGGTTCGAAAGCACAAACAGATAAAAACAAAAATTGTTTCCTTTCCCTACTGGTTTTGACGCCCAAAAACAGTATTTAGCAAATTTAGAGGGACCCTTTTAAATTCTGAAATTGATTTCCCTTTCAAGAATTAAAAGGTACCAAAATGTTTTCAAATTTTTGCAAATCGAAAGTAGATTTTCCCTTGTCGGCCTGGTTTATAAAATCTGCCTTCTGACCTCGACTCCAGATAGGAACAATAATAAACTATAATAATTGAAATCCTTGTGGCTGGTAAAGAAAGAAAGGTCGGAAAAAACGACATAAATTCTAAGCCAGCAATAGCAATAAAAAAAAACCCCAACCAATCCCCCCCCCCAAAAAAACCCCCCTCCCCCAAACCAACCCCCCGGGTTTTAAAAAAAGGCCCCCATGAATAAAAAAAAGGCCCTTGTTTTTGGGTTTAACGCCCTAGGATTATTTTGGCCCTTTATTTTAAACTATAAAGTAACCCAACTATTAAGACAACAAATGCCCAAAGTGGGGGCCCCATAAAGCCAACTATTTTTCCTTGCGGAGACAAAACCCCAGCAAACACCCCCCCTAAATATAAAGGGGGGGGGTCTATTGTTTTACGGGCAAAATTTTTTTTAATAAATTTCCCAAGGGTGAACAAGTTTTTTTTTTAACCCATGTTTTATCTGGAGGAGGGGGTGGCCCCCGGGGTGGAAAGGGGGCTCCCCCCCACCGCCGCCTGTAATAGCCAACCCCAGTTTTATTTATTGCAAATCCAAAAGGCTTTTTTAAAACACTTGCTAATGTGACCCCTTTGCTCTCAAAAACAGTTTTTTTATTCTTTTCGCTAATTTTGTGTTTTCATATAAAATTTTTTTGGATAGTTTCTCTTATTCTGCTCACTTAAAGTTCTAATTGTTCCCGGTTAGTAGAAAACACTTCAGTTTTGCTATCTCTCTTTTTTAAAGGGATCTTTTAGTTTTTGGGTGTTATTCTTTTTTTAAACACTGGGTTTCCTAAGTTGTGGTAAACAGCCTCAACTAGTTTTTTTTTTTTTCCCTCTTTTAATATGCTCATTAGTTCACCCCCCAGTTTTGCTAAATTTTTTTTTTAATTCCCCTGATGCTTTTAAAAGAAGGATCAAGGGCCCCGTTATTGTCTCTCATAGGTACGGGGATCGTGCATAGTTTTTTAAAAACTGTTTCCTTCTGAAAAACGGTTTTTTAATTTTTTTTGTCTGCTTTTTGGGCTTAAACCCTTTGGGGGTTATTTTTTTAATTTGGTTTTCTGTTGGGGGGTTCTTTTAGTGTGGTTTTGAAGTTTACAATTTTGTTCCCTTCTAATTTGGGTTTAGAATCCCAAAGGGGCGTTTTTTTTTTCGCTCACACTGACCCTTTTTGTCTAATTGTATCTTTTTTAAAAATTTTTGAGGGGTTTCCGGTTTTTTTTGTAAGCTGAACAAGTTGTCCTTGCCCGTTTTTAAAAACAAAAAGGTCATCTTTTGTTTCAAAAACTTTTGGGGCTATAAATTTGGGAGGGGTTTTTGGCCTAAACTTTTATAAAATGATTTTTACCTTTCCCTTTTTGTAATTTAAGCCCCAATTTATTTTAATGGATGTGTCCCAAAAGGGTCCCTTTCCCCTCAATTCGTCTCCAGGGTCAAAACATCATAATCTTTTCTGCCCGTTTTTTAAATAAAATTTAAATTTTTAAATTTTTTTTTATAAAAAAAATGTACAAGCAATGGTTTAATTTTTGACCCGCATAGAAGACTGAAAGAGCCCTTTGGCGTGAAGGGGTTTTAAAAAGAATATTTATTGGTTTCCCAAAAAATCCATCTACTATTGATTCAGATCAAATTCTTACTTTTTAAATTTTCCGACCTAGGGGGCCCGATGAATGATTGTGGGCCCGGGGTCTGCACGGCTTACTTTTAAAAAAAGAACTTGAATTTTTGCAACAGACCCCCAAAAGGACAGTTGTCCCCCGAATCTGGGGCGGGCAATCGTTAAAAAATTTTTTATAAAACATGAGGGGGGAAGAAAATTTTCTTTACACAAGCAGACATATTTTTAAAACTATTGTGATCTATGGGTAACCCAAAGAAAGGGCCCTTTTCGTTTCCAAAGGGCGAAAATAAGAAGCACTAAAACCCAGAAAGACCCCCGAAGATGCTAAAAACGGAACAAGGAAGCTGTAAAATTTTTCTATGGAAATCGCTTTTCCCTCCCCCTTGAATTTTTAGTTTTAAAAGGGGCATGCGCCATACTTTTTAAGGAGCATTAAAAAAACAATTGTCATATGAAAATAACTTTTAATGAAAACCAAAAGGGTCATGTTTAAAACCCAGACACTTTATTTCCCCAAATAAAAGCATTTTCACATCTGTTAAAAGTTTGCCCTTTTTTTTAGCCCCCTAACTTAGCAAGGCTATTGGCAACAATATCATTTTAAAATTAGCAATATATTACGAAAGAGTTTATTTCCCTCATACTAAATACCCAAAAAGGCAGGGCAAAAAACCCCAAAATGGAATTTTTGTTTTAGGCCGCAGCAAAAAATCCCTTAAAAGGGAAATTTTAAATTTCTGTGTAAAAATGAAGAACCATTCAAAAGAAAATGAAAAGTTTTTTTAAAACCTAAAATAACAAAGTACAATGTTCAATTGAGGGTTTGGCCTAACCCAATTCTACGGTACGGGCTTAAACCTTATCATCATTTTTATGAAAAAAAAGAAAATTGTTTGGAGGCGGGAGGTTAGAAATTTTAACAGTAGGGCCTTGTGTCCTTTAAAAATCTACAAATTCACCGTGTTGACTTGATGAATTTAACAACGAAATAAAGGTTTATTTGGGTTGACCTAAGGCAAAAGAAGGGTAAAAACAGTTGCATGGGAGTGGGGGAACTTTTAAAAACGTAAAAAAAACATTCAAATTGATAAAAAAAAAGAGAGTGGGTAAAACCCCTTAATGTAATTTGTTTTTTTAAAATATAAGGGGCCCGCTTTAATATTAAAAAATAACAGATTAAAAGATATCCAATACTAAAAATTTTTTTTTATTTTTTTAAAAAAAACATTTTGTTTTTGGTTTTTTCCAAAAGTGCCCAAAGAAGAGAAAATCTGTTGCTGTAGACATAAAAACTTTTTAGATTAACCAAAAATTTTCACAAAGCAAAAAAAACAGAGCAGGAACCCCTTTTAAAATACAGTAAAACCAAAAGAAGGTATTCTGCTGGGGCTTTTAAAAGCTGTTACATATGTTAAACTGGAGCATCGACACTGTGCCCTTTAAAAAGCAGGAACAAGTGTAAAGGGCCTTAGGGAACAGCGTAGGGGGCCCCGGAGCTTTTTAAAACCCTAGGTGGTTTGTCTTTAATCTTTTGTTTATTGGGTTGTCCCCGGGGCCCGGGCAGCAAAAAAATAAAAGCTAAACTCCAAAAACACACAGCTTTTAAATTTAACTAATAACCGCTAAAATTAGTTCCTTCAAACTGAAATAAATAAAGCACTTGCCAACTCGAACATCACGGATGAAGAAATTTTGTCCCTACAGGCGATTTTGGGGGACTAAAAAAGACAAAATTTGATCTTCAAAAAAAGGCAAGGGCAACTTTTTCCCCAAAAAACCAGACCCCCGACCAGAAAAAAAAAGGAATGTTTTTTAAAAAAAATAAAAACCCAAAACCCCTTTAAAATCTGTTTCCCAAACAGCTCACATTAACAACCCCAAAGGGCGTTTATACTTTAGTTTATGAGCCAAACACAAAAAAAACCGTTTTAAATTTTATTCTGATTAATTTTTTTTTTTTAATTTTAAAAAAATATTTTGAGTTTTGAAAAGAACTCAACATTGGGTAAGATATATGAATTTTTGAATTTGGGTTTGGGGCAATGGGAGGAAGAGCGTTTGTCAAAAGCTTTTTAAAAGAGGTCGTTTTTGAAGTTATTGATCCAACAAAGGGGCAGGCAAGCGTTTTACAGCTATTTTTTCAAAATTTCCCAAGGGAAACTAACAAAAAACCCTCCAGTTAAAGTTTAAAGGGTTTTTGTTTTTTAATCGACTAATAACAATAAAAGAAGAAAATCTTTGAAGTCTGGGTCCAAAAAAAACAGCAGACTATTCTTTTTTATAATGACTTAAAAAACCCCCCTTGGGGGAGATCAACTTTTTTACAAAAGTTTAATGAAGGGCCCCTGAAAACGCCCAAAAAGAGGCCCTGGTTGGGCAGAGGGTAAGTCCTTTGAAAATCAGATTAAAACAGGCTAAGTATGAGCCAAAATTTTAGGGAAGGGTTACATTTTCCCCTGCCTCCAAAAATTATTGCAAAAAAGCTTTTAACATAAAAAAAATTTAGACGACAAAAGTTTTAAGTGGTGCGTTTTTTTGCTAGGCTGCTTTAAAGTTGCCAAAAAAAGCAGAGAGAGTATCTAACTATTTCAGTGGGCCAATGATCTTAACTTTAAAGGCCTTGAATTTTCCCCATGGCTGTAGACAAAATTTATCAAATTTTTAAGAAAAATCCCCAATAACTTTTTAAGTTACACATGGGTCCCGAAGAAACCAACCTTCTGCCAATTTAAATGTCCCAAAAAACGTTTCCCAAAAAAAGGCGAACCAACCAAAATCCCTGTAGACTTACTCCTAAAGCAAAAACCTTTAATTGGGGGGCACACACTCTAATACCACAATGAGTAGATTTTCTAGTGCATACTAAAAACAACATTTGCAAACAAAAATTTTGTAGAAAAAGATAACAAGAATTTTCCCGTCCGTTCAACTGCGAGCGAAAATTAAAAAAATTGTTTAGCCCCGTTGGCTGGAAACAGAAATAATTAGCCCCGGGGAAGGGAGTAAGTTAGGGTTTTAAAGGGAATTTCCAAAAAATAAGGTTTCCCTATGTTTTTTAAAGCAACTTTGAACCGCATTGTTCCTTATGAAGGGGGGAACCCCCAAAACCCTTTCCTAAAAAAGTTTTTAATGAATAACACCCGATTTGTTTATTTGCCTTTATTGTTTAGGGGCAAAAGGGAATTTTTAAACCAGAAAATTTTACAGAGGACCAAATGCGCAAAAAATTTTTTAAAACAGCATGCAAAAAGGTCGTAATGGCCTTTCTAAAATCAAACTTTAAACCGTTTTTAAAAGGGCCCCCGAAGATCCCAAAACCTTTAAAGACTCAGCCAATCACTGTTGGATTTTTTTGGGGTTTGGGCAAACCCAAGTTTAAACCAAAAAGTAAGAGACCAAGATCCATTAGGGAAAGTTTTTGGGGGAGCAGCACATAACAAATTTCAATCTTCAAATAAAGTTTGAATCCAAAAAAAATGGAACTTCCTAAAATTCTTTTTAAACTTGCGAGGGTTTCCCACTCTCACCCTTTTAATGCAAAACGTAAAAAGCGCCCTTTTTGGGGGTCCCTGCATTGCCAGTCCCTCAAAAAAAATTAAAATTTGTTTCACTTTAAATAACCTTTTTTAGACCCCTATGCAACCCTGATGGGGGGTTTATTGAGTCACTGGGAGGTTCCCTTAAAATCCTGCCAAAATAACAGAAAATATTTTTACCCCAAAAATTGTTAGAAAAGGGGGTTTACCCTTAGATACATGAAAAGTTGGGAAAAAGGGTTTTATAACCCAGCCCCTTTCCCCACCTAAAGGCGCTTTTCTTTAGTAGTCTTAGAGGAAAGGACATCAAGTGATTCGGATTATTCTTAAGCTCAGATTCTTGGCAGTAGTTAGAGTGTAAAACGATTGGAGACTATCATGATTCCTATTTAATGGCGGATACCGTTTTGTTTGGGGCAGACGTCTTTGAAAATTATGAGGAAGACCTGCATGAAACATTACAGCCGGAATCCTGCGCATTATATTTCTGCGCCTGGGGATGAGCTGGGACGCTTTCATAAATTTACTGGAGTTTACCAATTGATTTATTGTCTGACTTGCCAATGCTTCAGAGGATTGAAAACGGATGGCGTGGGGAATCAGTTGGGCGTCACACACATTACAGTAAAGCAAAACAACAAATTACTTGGACGACTATGATCCAAGTAAAAGGTCTAACTATCCTTATGTATTTAGATGCAAACAATCTGTTATGGGATGGGCCAATGGCGCAATCACTCCATTACGCAACTTTAAAATGTAACACGGACTCAAAGACATTCAAAAGTTTTTAAAAATGGGCTACCTACTCTAGAAGCTGATCGTAAAAGAGGTCTCATTCCTAGAAGTTGCTTTAGAATATCCTCATGAACTTCATGATTACCATAATGAACATCCATTAGCGGCAGAAAGTCTAAAGATGGCAATGACAGAACCGCCTAAACTTGTAGCCAATCTTCGTGACAAAAAAAATTATGTCTGTCATTACAGACTTCTTTCCAATTTATTTAAGACTGGTTTAAAGTTGACAGCTGTTCATCGTATAATTGCTTTTGATCAAGAACAGTTCAGGAAACCATTACATCATGAAGAACACTGATCTCAGAACTAAAATCCGAACTGCTTCAGAAAAAGACTTTTAAAGTTTGGATGAACAACAGCTGTTTTTGAAAGACGGATGAAAATCCGCACAAGCGTAAAAAGATGTTAGATTGGTCCACGCAAGAAAACATGCAATTAAGCTAACTGTCAAAACCTAATTATCAGTAACGTCAGAAGATTTCATGATCAGCTTTTGGCATAATTGATTGAAAAAAATGAAAGTCAAATTGGATAAGCCCGTTTTTATTGGGTTTACTGGTTTAGAGCTGTCGAAGCTTTTGATGAGTTAGAATTTTTCTTTATGACTACGTTAAGCCCTTGTATCCGAGTCCAGATTTCTTGTACACAGATACAGATTCCTTTGTTATAGATATCCACTACTGAAGATATCTATAAAGAAAAAGACATGGAATTAGAAGTATGTTAAAATTATACTAAAGGGCATGCGGGATGGTACGACACATCTGATTATCCTAAAAGATCGCCTTAGCATTCAACTGAATTAACAAGGAAGGTTTTAGGTAAGATGAAGGAGACTTAATCTGGAGGTGTGATCAAGGAGTTTGTTGGTTTGAGGTCAAAATGGTACAGTCTTTACAAGCCAAAAAAAAAGTTGTTAAAAAAGCAAAGGAATATCTCGTAGTGTTTGTGCAATCAAGCAATCCCATGACAACTACAAAGAAGCATTGTTTGGCGATAAGACTTTTCATCATGACAATTACAAGCTGCGATCTAATCTGCAATGAGATTAACACAACAGTTGTAACAAAACGGTCTCTATGACCGCACTAACACAAAAAGAGTATTTGTTAATCCAGAGTTTTCATATGCAATTGGTACATTGAGAATAGTATAATCAATGGGCCCTTATATTTTTCAGCATCGCACGTGTCAATTATATAATCATCTAATTTAGCAAAAATTAATATTATTTATTAATGCTAGAATGTGCTTTAATTTTTTTTTGTCATTTTCGCAATATTGCAGGTTCCCAAAACCCATAAATCAAAATAAGAGCTTGGGGGTTTAAGCGATTGTCTGGCGATTGTTTCTAGCCAAGATTGTCAATTCTTCTCAATACTTCTTTAAAGATATACTGATACTCAAATAAATCTTGCTTAAATTTAAAAGACTTGTCCCTTTGCCATTTCTGCCATTTCCCTTTGAGCTTCCATTTTAAACCCTAAATGTATTTTGCTGTAGAATTAAAACAGTTTCATTAAGCTTAACTATATCACCACCAATTCAACCAAATTCATTATCCATACTGCTAAATGCCTCGAATTTTTTTTAATCTTTTTAATATATTCCCCAATCAAAATATGAGGTTTTGTCCTAGCATGGCATGAGCAATCTTCTTAAATATTAGTCTAATAGCAAGATTATAATCACATATTTCTCGCATTATTTCTAAGGACTCTTCCTTCACCATATCTTGCTTTCCAGTGCCATTTTACTAAGGAATCCTTCCTTTTCCATTCAGCCGCCATTTAAGTTAAATTAAAAAATCATTAAGCGACTGGAACTGTGTTCTGGAGGGATGATCTGCAGTTCTTCCTTCACAAAGATCTCGGGGGCTGGTCGTTTTGTTGTGTCAGTTTTCTCGTAAATAATACACGGGCGGATTCACTTTACAATTTCTTTTTATTTCAAGGATAACACTCCAAACTGGATCTGTTTGCCCTGATGCGGGAAGGTGTCCCCCTCCCGCTTCATTCTCCCGGTAAATAAAGGTACCGTACTTCAAACAAATGGTAAAATAGTTTGCTTGGAATGAACTGGCGTCTCCTCAACAACATTGATTTATTTGTTTTTTGATTGCTTGTACTGTTTTAGCCCCTTTAATCTTCATTATTCATTGCACGTAGAACTGAGGGCAGTCTTCTAACCCATTCTGTGTTGCGAGAAATGTCAATCAGCTCTCTGTTGATAACTGGTATGGAAAAAAAGCCTTTCCAAGAATAACTGATTGTTAAAGTTTTCAACCAAACCCTGTGATCTGTGAACTCCTGGAAGCCTCTTTAGAATGGTAACTCTATGTTTATAACATAATTGATTTATTGACCTTTAAATTCTTTCCATCTTGACTTGAATCATGCGAGGATAAGTAACGGGGCCTCGTTGATATACAGTTGTATAGCGATAGCAACAGCAGAAGCCCTCTTTGTGTTAATGGTTCAGCATCTTGTATCGTGAAGCTATGTCAATGACTGGTAAGTGCGTACTTAAATCTTTTTCTCTAATCGTAATCATGGGTAAAAATATAGAGATCCCCGATTTGATGGGTTCGTTTCGGTATTGTGTATGACAAAGTTGTCTTTGTATGCGTTTAGGCGCGAGGTAAATAAATTTGCCAAATCGCCTTGTTTAGATAACCCTTCTTTGTTGCCTGTTTATGTTTCACTGACTCCCGCTGCCTTGCTAAGCTTTGTTAATTCTTGTTATCCCTTCCAATACCTTGTGGAGATAATAGATTTTGTACATTTTTATTCAGCCATACGTTGTGCAACAAAATACACAGCGGTTCATGCCAAAAGACAATAAACAATATTTCTTGCATCTTTGTTTTTTCTGATGGTTGATCGTAATCGCTAGAATTTTGTGGGCGCAATGTTTCAACTTTGGTTTGCCTGTTACAGAAAAAATCCTTTTATTGCCTGTCAACATCTTTAAATGTGTAAGCTGCATGTCCCCTGTTGTTTAAGTTCCTGTCCTTGAAGAAAATCTAACTAGCGCATTCTTTGCTTTTCATAGGTGTCTTGTGCAGCAGCTAGTTGCCATAGCTCGGTTATGTCTTTTTCTCTCATTGTTATTTTGTAGGTTTACTAAATGCGTAATTACTTCCGCTAAAAGCAAGCGCATTAACCACAGCGCCACCAATCATCATTACGATGAAGCCATTTAAAATGTATGTTTTTTTAATTTTACATCTTGATACTGTCCTGGAATTATCCTTGCTTAACTAGAAACTTTTCGTAGCAAATGAAGCTGTAATAACAGCAATCAGCTTTGCCTGAGTCTTCAAAGCTAGTTTTGCCAAGATCGCTGGTTTTATTTTTTAACATGCTTTACCAAGCATTGTGTAACCTCCACTTAGGGCCTCCAATAACAGCAGAATGGTATACAGGTTAGTAATTTTTGGCCTCTTTAAAAATAAAATCATATTATTTATAATTGAAACATGAACTGCGATGATCTACTACTTTCCTGACTTAACAAATGACAAGTTGATGACCAAGTATTATGCCTAAAAGAAAGCTGTATCTTTGCAGGTGGAAACAAAACAGTCCTGGAAATGATTCAGCAAGAACAATCAACAATTGCGCCACAAGACAATTGTAAAGTACACAGTATGAGCGCAACTCGGGTCAAGAATGTAAAGGATTGGGCAACGGTTCTTAGTTGTACACCAAACTAGTTAGAGATGCTCCATTGGGTCTGAACAAGATTTTAGTATGATTAACACTGGATCCCGTTTTAACAAAGTCATTTGGCCTAGGAGTTGTCTTTTCAGTTTTTAACAGTGTTACGCCATTAATCTGGGATTAATTTTTATCAATATAGAATATTTTTCCTTCAAAATGACCGAGCCAGAAAATAAGACGAAAACATTGCTGGGGAGAAAGTACCATAAAAGCCTTCCTCAGCCTGGGGGGTTGCAGCAGAAAAAAATTAGCAGAGGAAAAACAAAAAAATTAAGTTGCAATCTCAGAATATAACTATAATGAAAACATAACACCGCCACGCCAACAGTTGTTCGCAGCAGCTGTAAATAACAATTGTCAAGACCTACAAAATTTCTCATGGATATGATTTAAAAGTTGCCATTTTGGGTCATTGCTGGGGTGTTATACGTTATAAAACTATACCCCAAATAAACCAGCAGTCAAAAATCTCACCACTAAATTCAACCACCAAAAAAGCATCGAAGCCACAACAAATCATTTTGATCCATTTCAAAGCGAAAATTTCAAGAAACTTAATAAATAATTATAATGACTTGAATAAGAACTTGTTAAGATCGAACCTTTGGATACTAATAAAATTAAAAGACTTAAAGATAGACGACTTGATAAGACTTAATGGAGTTTTACTGAGAGTTTAAGAACTGAATAACTTGAATAATACTTGAAATTAGGAACTTGGGTTTGTTAAACTTGATTTGAGGATTAAACAAATTGAAAACTTAAATAAGAACTTGAATAAGACTGTGCCGACTAAAACAAGACAGCAAGATAAAATTGTTCTTCGGGGAGCACTTTTATAGATTTAAACCCTGCCAGGGGCATCAGATATGCACAGGTCCGACTTTGTGTCGGCAGACGGGCTCCGCCCCCCTGTTTTTATTACCACCCCCCGGGCCTATAAACTTCGGGCTAATGTCTTTCAGCCGGAACCCCTTTTTTAAAGGCGTTTAATTTTGACTTTTCAATAAAAAATATGGAGTGAAAATTTTTTTTTGGGTTTTAAAACCCTTTTTTAAAAACCCT
>JAMYXO010005811.1:0-14758 GCA_033310375.1 Conus canariensis | reverse complement strand
TTGCAAGGAATTCCAGCGTATCAAAGATCAGCAGAGTCAAAATCTTGTTCCTTCGTGCCAGATAGTTCTGAGGATTACAACTGCGTTTTCAGCATGGATGAGTTAAAGGACGCCATTTTGAAAGCCAACAACTCAGCTCCTGGACCAGATGACATTCATTATCAATTTATTCAACATTTGCCAGCTGAGGGTTTAAAGGTGTTGTTGTCTCTGTTTAATCATGTTTGGTGTTCAGGGTATTTTCCACCTTCTTGGAGAGAGGCGGTTGTTATCCCTATTCCTAAACCAGGGAAAGATCATTCGGACCCTAACAACTATCGTCCTATAGCTCTCACTAGTTGCTTATGTAAAACTATGGAGAGAATGGTATATTCTCGATTGTTATGGCAGTTAGAATGTCTGGGGGCCTTAGATGTTTCCCAGTGTGGATTTCGGAACAACCGCAGTACTACTGATCACCTGGTTCGATATGAGTCTTTTATCAGGAATGCTTTGATTAATGGAGAACATGTAGTTTCTATTCTTTTTGATTTAGAAAAAGCTTATGACACAACATGGAGGCATGGAATTCTCCAGGATTTGAAGGCACTTGATTTCAAAGGTAATTTACCAATGTTTATTGCTAATTTTTTGTCTAACAGGCATTTCAGTGTTAGGCTTCATTCGACCTTTTCGGATCCTTTTGAGCAGGAGATGGGTGTCCCTCAGGGTAGCATCCTTTCTCCACTTCTGTTCAATCTCAAGATTAATAACATCGTCCAGTCAGTAAATTCTGGAATTGATAAGTCATTATTTGTTGATGACTTCTCCATCTCTGCCAAGGGGAAAACTTTGGCTGCAGCTGAGCGTCAACTTCAGTTGTGTGTTAATCGTGTTCAGCAGTGGGTTACTGAAAATGGATTTAAGTTTTCAGCTACTAAGACAGAGTGTGTTCATTTCCATAGGAAAAGATCTCAGGTCTTAGAACCAGCTATCAGTCTCAATGGTCAAGTAATTAAAGTTTCCAAACAAGTGAAATTTTTGGGGGTTATTTTTGATAATAAGCTTTCTTTTTTGCCTCACATTAAGTACATTAAACAATCTTGCCAGTCAGGTTTGAATGTTTTGAAGGTTATTAGTCACACTGATTGGGGTGCAGACAAGCGAACTTTGTTGCGATTGTATCGGGCTTTGGTGAGACCAAAGCTAGATTATGGGTGTGTGGTATATGGTTCTGCACGAAAATCTTACCTCAAAGCTCTTGATCCAATTCATCATCAAGGACTGCGGATTGCTCTGGGAGCATTTCGCACATCTCCAAAAGAGAGTTTGTATGCTGAATCTGGTGAACCCCCTCTGGAGCTAAGGAGGTTGTGTCTTTCCATGAATTACTATCTGAAACTGAGGGCTAATCCAGAAAACCCTGCCTATGATATTGTCATGAACCCGCCTTTTAGAGCCAAATATGATCTAAAGCCAAATGAGATTCCTCCACTGGGTATTCGTATTTTGCCCCACTTCGGGGCAGCTGGCATTGACCTTGATGCTGTTGATGACGGTCCATTACAGACTGATGTACCTCCCTGGAAAGTCGCCAATCCAGAGATTAATTTATATTTAACTCAATTTCGAAAGGAGGTCACCTCGAGTGCTGCATATAAACAACTTTATCTTGGGCAATGTGAACTTTATCAAGATTTTATCAAGATTTTTACAGATGGTTCTAAAAAAGGTGAGAGGGCTGCAGCTGCCATTGTGTGTGATAACAATTTTCAGGAGCCTACTTTGTTAAGATTGCGGGATTGGTCGTCTGTTTATACTGCTGAACTAAAGGCTTTAAATCTGGCCCTCAGTGCGGTGTCCAGGTCAGATCAGAATGATTTCCTTATTTTATCGGATTCATTGTCGGCATTGTCGGCTCTATCGACAAGAGAAGTTTCACATCCAGTTTTGGCTGATATTCATGATCTTCATACTCGGCTTGTCTCTTCGGGAAAGCATATAGTTTTCTTGTGGGTCCCCAGCCACATGGGAATCTATGGTAACTCAGTGGTGGACAAAGCAGCCAAACAAGCTCTCGGTGCAAGTCTTTCCAGGAGGCCTATGCAGTTTGTTCCTCACTCTGATCTACGTCATAAATCTAGTTTGTATTGTCGTGAACTGTGGCAGAGTGAATGGTGTAATCAAATTCATAATAAATTGTTTAAAATTTGCCCAGATTTAACTATTCCTTTCCCATCGGTGGTATGTAACCGTAAAGAGGAATCGGTTTTGTCACGGTTACATATTGGGCACAGCTATATAACGCACAGTTGGATACTCAGAGGGGAAGACCCCCCATTGTGTGTTGCGTGTGACAGCTTGTTCAGTGTTAATCATTTTTTGACAGAATGTGCTGATTTGATGTGTATCAGAGAGAAGTTCTTTTCCACCAGTGATTTATCAGTTCTTTTTCGTGAGATTTCAGTAGATCTTATTTTTTCTTTTTTGAAAGAGGTAAATTTATTTTATAAAATATAGTGTTTTAATTATGTATACAGGTGTCGTCGGAGTTGAACAGATAATTGTGCTTTTGTCCTCATAAATTTTAAGCTATGTGTTAATACTAGTGTGGGTATTTGTATTTAGAGACTTAGATATGATAGCTGAGGTCCTGATTTGGCTCCTAGTAGTCCGCTGGACCCTATAAACACCAACTAACTAACTAACTAACTAACCAATCCTTTCCCATCGGTGGTATGTAACCGTAAAGAGGAATCGGTTTTGTCACGGTTACATATTGGGCACAGCTATATAACGCACAGTTGGATACTCAGAGGGGAAGACCCCCCATGGTGTGTTGCGTGTGACAGCTTGTTCAGTGTTAATCATTTTTTGACAGAATGTGCTGATTTGATGTGTATCAGAGAGAAGTTCTTTTCCACCAGTGATTTATCAGTTCTTTTTCGTGAGATTTCAGTAGATCTTATTTTTTCTTTTTTGAAAGAGGTAAACTTATTTTATAAAATATAGTGTTTTAATTATGTATACAGGTGTCGTCGGAGTTGAACAGATAATTGTGCTTTTGTCCTCATAAATTTTAAGCGATGTGTTAATACTAGTGTGGGTATTTGTATCTAGAGACTTAGATATGATAGCTGAGGTCCTGATTTGGCTCCTAGTAGTCCGCTGGACCCTATAAACACAAACTAACTAGATGTTTCCCAGTGTGGATTTCGGAACAACCGCAGTACTACTGATCACCTGGTTCGATATGAGTCTTTTATCAGGAATGCTTTGATTAATGGAGAACATGTAGTTTCTATTCTTTTTGATTTAGAAAAAGCTTATGACACAACATGGAGGCATGGAATTCTTCAGGATTTGAAGGCACTTGATTTCAAAGGTAATTTACCAATGTTTATTGCTAATTTTTTGTCTAACAGGCATTTCAGTGTTAGACTTCATTCGACCTTTTCGGATCCTTTTGAGCAGGAGATGGGTGTCCCTCAGGGTAGCATCCTTTCTCCACTTTTGTTCAATCTCAAGATTAATAACATCGTCCAGTCAGTAAAGTCTGGAATTGATAAGTCATTATTTGTTGATGACTTCTCCATCTCTGCCAAGGGGGAAAACTTTGGCTGCAGCTGAGCGTCAACTTCAGTTGTGTGTTAATCGTGTTCAGCAGTGGGTTACTGAAAATGGATTTAAGTTTTCAGCTACTAAGACAGAGTGTATTCATTCCATAGGAAAAGATCTCAGGTCTTAGAACCAGCTATCGGTCTCAATGGTCAAGTAATTAAAGTTTCCAAACAAGTGAAATTTTTGGGGGTTATTTTTGATAAGCTTTCTTTTTTGCCTCACATTAAGTACATTAAACAATCTTGCCAGTCAGGTTTGAATGTTTTGAAGGTTATTAGTCACACTGATTGGGGTGCAGACAAGCGAACTTTGTTGCGATTGTATCGGGCTTTGGTGAGACCAAAGCTAGATTATGGGTGTGTGGTATATGGTTCTGCACAAAAATCTTACCTCAAAGCTCTTGATCCAATTCATCATCAAGGACTGCGGATTGCTCTGGGAGCATTTCGCACATCTCCAAAAGAGAGTTTGTATGTTGAATCTGGTGAACCCCCTCTGGAGCTAAGGAGGTTGTGTCTTTCCATGAATTACTATCTGAAACTGAGGGCTAATCCAGAAAACCCTGCCTATGATATTGTCATGAACCCGCCTTTTAGAGCCAAATATGATCTAAAGCCAAATGAGATATTCGTATTTTGCCCCACTTCGGGCAGCTGGCATTGACCTTGATGCTGTTGATGACGGTCCATTACAGACTGATGTACCTCCCTGGAAAGTCGCCAATCCAGAGATTAATTTATATTTAACTCAATTTTGAAAGGAGGTCACCTCGAGTGCTGCATATAAACAACTTTATCTTGGGCAATGTGAACTTTATAAAGATTTTATCAAGATTTTTACAGATGGTTCTAAAAAAGGTGAGAGGGCTGCAGCTGCCATTGTGTGTGATAACAATTTTCAGGAGCCTACTTTGTTAAGATTGCGGGATTGGTCGTCTGTTTATACTGCTGAACTGAAGGCTTTAAATCTGGCCCTCAGTGCGGTGTCCAGGTCAGATCAGAATGATTTCCTTATTTTATCGGATTCATTGTCGGCATTGTCGGCTTTATCGACAAGAGAAGTTTCACATCCAGTTTTGGCTGATATTCATGATCTTCATACTCAGCTTGTTTCTTCGGGAAAGCATATAGTTTTCTTGTGGGTCCCCAGCCACATGGGAATCTATGGTAACTCAGTGGTGGACAAAGCAGCCAAACAAGCTCTCGGTGCAAGTCTTTCCCGGAGGCCTATGCAGTTTGTTCCTCACTCTGATCTACGTCATAAATCTAGTTTGTATTGTCGTGAACTGTGGCAGAGTGAATGGTGTAATCAAATTCATAATAAATTGTTTAAAATTTGCCCAGATTTAACTATTCCTTTCCCATCGGTGGTATGTAACCGTAAAGAGGAATCGGTTTTGTCACGGTTACATATTGGGCACAGCTATATAACGCACAGTTGGATACTCAGAGGGGAAGACCCCCCATTGTGTGTTGCGTGTGACAGCTTGTTCAGTGTTAATCATTTTTTGACAGAATGTGCTGATTTGATGTGTATCAGAGAGAAGTTCTTTTCCACCAGTGATTTATCAGTTCTTTTTCGTGAGATTTCAGTAGATCTTATTTTTTCTTTTTTGAAAGAGGTAAACTTATTTTATAAAATATAGTGTTTTAATTATGTATACAGGTGTCGTCGGAGTTGAACAGATAATTGTGCTTTTGTCCTCATAAATTTTAAGCTATGTGTTAATACTAGTGTGGGTATTTGTATTTAGAGACTTAGATATGATAGCTGAGGTCCTGATTTGGCTCCTAGTAGTCCGCTGGACCCTATAAACACCAACTAACTAACTAACTCTTCGCTGGATTCTTGCAGGCTGAGCGCTTTCCTGTCTGGCATCACAGGCAGTGTGGCCACCGCCGTGTGCATGCTCATCCCCCTCCTGGGGCCGTACATGCATGTCGTGGGTGACGGGGAAGCGACCACCACACCTCGTAAGCTCGAAGGGCCGTTACTTGGGGATCCATATTTCGAGAGTAATCTTTAACCTCGTGATTAGCAGTGGGTGACGGGCGAGTAAGCTACAACGAGGAGAAGGCAGGAGTCCGCTGTGAGTTAGATGAAAATAAAGATGGCTGCCAATGTTATGTTTTTTCACCGACGAAGGCAACTATTGAGGAGAAACCGTATTTTACGGGACAGAACTAACCCATTGGACGCGTTCAGTGACGACGAAATTCACGCAAAGTTCCAATTTCGTCGTCGCAACATCATCCAGCTGACAGATACCCTTCGAGAAGACATTGAATTTGATTTCACACACGTTGCGTCGCTTGTCTGTGGAAGTGAAAATGCCAGCTACTGATGCCGAGGCTGATGCGATCAGCCAGAAATTCTACGGGTTAGTACACAATAGAATAGTTCGTAAAATTGTGGCCAAAATATATGTGATATGTGTGTTTGTGTCTGTCTGTGACTGTCACTTTGTGTGCGTCACAGTCTGTATGTGTGTGCGTGATCTGTCTTGACGTCTGTTCATTATAGGACAAGCAGATAAATGTAGTTCCCAAGTTCGTCTGCTACGATAGTTGGCTTTAGCTCTTGTGTGTGTGTGTGTGCGTGTGTGTGTGTGTGTGTGTGTGTGTGTGTGTGTGTGTGTGCTAAATCTGTCTTCGTGCTTGTGTGTGTCACTGTTACTTAGGGTCAGTGTGTGTGTGTGTGCGTGTGAGTGTGACTTTATCATGTTTATGGCCTTTTAATAGTTTTATAAAACTTGTTTTAGTTAAGTGCTTCTTCAGTCTTTGTCTGTGTGTTTGTGTCTGTGTGTGTGTCTGAGAGAGTATGGGATGTTATTTTGGGTTTATCGTCCGCACCACCATCAGCCTCGGTCCAGGGGCCATTCCATACAAACAACAAATCAAATTATTTTAATGGGTCCATTAGGGGACAGTTGCCAAAAAAGACCCTTTTTAATTCTTCATTTGTTTGAGTATGGGGTGTGTGTGTGTTTGACCTTTCATCAAATTAAGGTTAGGTTGTTTTTTCAGGATGAACCCAGGTTTTCCTAACGTCATCGGGTGCATTGACGGAAGCCACGTGAAGATTCCAAGCTCCAACGGAGGGGAACAGGAATACGTCAACCACAAAACCTTTCATTCAATCAGTGTGCAGGTAAGATTGTTTTTTGTTCTTGAAATGTAACACGCAACTGAACCGAACAGACTAAGAATCACAAATCCCTTCTTGATGACTTCACAAGCCTTTCATGTATTGTTTTTTGTTTGTTTGTTGTTGTTTTGTTTGTTGTCTTGTGTTGTGTTGTTTAGAACAAATATAGATCTAGTAGCATTTTTGCTAATTTTCATTTCAAAAAGGGTGATACGTGGCGTATAAGACAATTTAAAGTTCTGCTTAGTAAGCTTTCAAAACAAAGTGACAGTGGGCGAAAAATGAAGCAAAATTTAGGTGTTTAACTATGGCTGTGATGTGCATGTCTCTCTCTCTGCAGTGGTAGCTAAGCACTGCACACTCTGGCTGCTCAACAACCCCGTCCCGGGTGTGGTATTCAAGGGGTGCCAAGGAATCAAAGGATGCTTGATAGTGATAACCCGGTGTTAATCGGTTGAGAACTGTGGCTGTGCATGAGGTACACATACACACACAGTGACACACACACACACACACACACACACACACACACACACACACACTGTGTGATTTTCAAAGACCCCTTATTGTGACCATTACTGGCAGTGGTATAAATGTTGCAGGTGATCTGTGATGCTGACCTGTTGTTCATCAACGTCATTGTTCGCTGGCCAGGGTCAGTGCATGATGCACTGATTCTTCACAGGTGTGCCATTTTCTGGGATTTTGAGTCCCCCAGGTTTGTGTTATTTTGAGTGCTTCTGTGTTTCCATCTTTGGAGTAGTCATTCGAAAGATACCGCAAGAAATCTTTGTAATGTTGTCATAGGCACAAACTAATGACAAAATGTTAACAGATCTGCATTTTGAGGAAGAAAAAAAATCATAGGCCCATATGTTGGGTTTTTTTTACGCTAAGTATGTTTCCACAGTGGGGTATTCCAAAGAGCATGTGTAAGTCTATGGATAATGAAAGTTTTCTAATGCATGATGGAAGAAGATGAGGATGACTAAGATGATGCTATGGAGTTCTATTTAGCTTTGAGGCTGCATGGAGTGTCGTTCTCTTCACTGTCTGTTATAATTGTATCAGTCTTTTCATGGGGCCCATAGCTCTCTGAGTAGTTGTCGACCTTATTACGGAAAATTACATTGTGGGCCTATTAGATTCAAACCTATGCATGCTGATTGGTCAGCCTGCAATTATAATCATTGTGATTCAGTTGCCAGTATGAAGATGTGGTCTGTGGTGTTGCTGTAGTTGGGGCAGCTGATCATCGGTCGAGAGTCTGTTCTTCTTACCAGTCTTTTGTACTGACTTTTAACGATTTAGCAGTTTCAAATGGAGGGCGGTTTATATCAGGACTTTCGCTTTTGTTCATGCCTAATGTTCTCTAGTTTAAGTTTCTTCACTCTGTAACGTTGAAAAACAGTGCTGAAGAGATCGACACCTGCCTTAACCCCAAAAAACTCCTAATCCATGGTGAGGATAAGAGCAAGAATGGAAAGGGGCACTGATCTCACGCATGCACACTGCCTTCACAAGTCCCAAACAGAAACCACCACCTGAGACCATGATGCAATGGGACTGAAAATCTGCATGACTCAGTTCCAACAAATCGGTTTGAAAGGCACAGGAAGAAGATTATAGGTGCACAGCCAGCAACAAACACCAGGATCAAACTCATAATCAGTTCAGTTTAGTAGTGTATTTGAAGCCTTTTCATCAAACATGATATTGGACTGAAGTGAAAGAAAAATATACAAAAAAACAGAAAACTCCCCTAAATAAAGAGTTACAATAAAAATGCCATTCTTAACAAAACAATAATGTAACTACCTTACTCAGGAAAAATACCATTGCTTGCCTATAAGTTTGTGATTGACTAAGAACAGCACCTATTATAAAAAAAATGAAAATATAGGATTCTACAGAATATTTTCAACACTGCCATATTCATTGCATATGCCCTCAGCATGATACAATGGATGTAGTAATGGGCATCCAAGAAGAATATGCGGAACAAAAATAGTTGTTGCATGCACGTAAGACATTTGAAAAATTCATGTTACACGAATTTAGTCCTAATTTCACTATATTGCGAGCTAGATTTCTGGAACCCGAGAAGCCACGTTTTGATAACATGCATAAAAAAATTGCATGAACAAATTAATCTTTTCTCTTTTCTTTTTTTGAGCTGCCACAGTTTAGTGGTTAGCATTTGGGAGTTACAAGCAAGAAGTCCTGGGTTCGCAATTCTTGGCACTGTAAGGGTGTCCATAGGAAAGGTACTGTAGTCAAATTTTCATAAATCCTACCAGGTGCAAATGGGTGCTTGACTCAAAAATTATTATTGGGGGAGGTTAAAATGTTAAAAGGAGAGAACTGGGCCCCACCTCACTATACCAAGCCTTAGGACATACAAGAAAAAAGTCACTGACCTTAACAGCCTTGATAAAAAGCAAAAGGGGCTTTTTTGTATTTTGACTACTGGTTCACACATATTGCCATACATGTAAACTGTGCAAATTTCATTGAAACATGTACATGTTCTGTTTGGTTTTCCAGATCATCACTGCCTGCCTGATCCTGCACAACTTCGCAAGACACAACATCGACCTGCCACCGGAGACCTTGACCTGCCACCAGAACTCAAGAAGACAGAGGTCCAAGAAGTGAATGCTCGAGCTGAAGAGGCTGAACAGGCCAACCCAAAGGCGCAGACGCCAATGAAAGAAGGCGACAGGCTGCCGGTCAGTTAGTTCGACAGAGGTTCATCGAGCGCTATTTACAGCTGCATAGTTCAGATGTTCCATATGATACCAATTCATGCATTGCTTGTTAGCAAAACTATCCCATGAAAACTACATAGAATTTTACCAAAGCAGTGTGGTCTGACCTGTTGTACAGTGCCTCCCTGTGAATAAGATAACAGAATGTTGAAATAGTCATGCCTGTGATAAATGGTTTCACATTTTGGCCGACACTGGCAACAAGTGTGTAAACACAATGGTTACATGACTCCATATTTTTAGCATAATAACTAACTTCCAAAGGGAAGAACATTTTTCAACAGCCATAAACATTGGAACACTCGACGAAACAATTATTCTTCAGGTAGATGAGGGAACAAGAAATTAGGTGCAATCCATAGTTGCTGAAAAAAAAAACTACTAAGAATTCTGTCAAACCACGTCAAGAATTACTCACATAAAACTTTCTGTGAAGCATTACTTGAGAACTAATCGTGTCACAACTCTCTCTAAAAATAATGGGAGGAGGAGCAATCTTACAGTTGTGCAAATCATGAAATCGAGCATTACTCTAAACCAAGCTCTCATTTTAGTTTTGGTATTTCTAATTTTTCTCTCTCAATTCGGAGATTGTTCAGAGCAGTTGCACTCTTATAAAACTCTCTCCTACACTTGTCAGTTTCCACCTGGCTGTCACTTAGCTGTTCCAAGCCAGCATCATATTTCATTATCTTCTCTGATGCCGCGATCTCCTCTTCACACCCTGGGTAGTCGGTGTTCATGGCTATGCCTGAAATAAGAAGACACAAGTTTTTAATGCACACCAATATTTTGCTTTTCTAGTGATTTTTGTGCGAACATAACAGTACAGATACAGCAAGCTGTCGTGTTTATATTTGAGATCAGATTGTGAGCATTTACGTGGGATGGCTGGAATGAAGAGTAGCCACTTCGACAATTTCTGAAAGTTTGATGGGAGGGGTGCTTTCAGATAGCGATTGCTGGGATGAGAAGCGTTTGGAATGTATTACCAGTGAATTCAATGATTCTCTATCAACATGATTATTGATTCATAGTACTGGCTGTGTGAGTTTAGATACCTTGTACTTGACCTACTCTTTTGTGTTTGTGCATTTTTAATTTATATGTGCTGTGTTGATAAATAAACATGTATCCACTGTTCTAAAACAGTAGTTTGTGCCTCTTCTTTTCATTGAACGCTGTACAAAATGCATTTACATTCTGACTTTGCCTCAGTGGATGAGATTCAAGAGTTAACTGCATGAAAGGCAGAATTGAGAATGAGGAATGACATTAAGAGTGTGCCACTGCAGATTTTCCTTCAGACAAAGTCTTTTTCTCTTCTACATACACAGGCTATCAAAAAACAGTATTATCTCCGGTGATCATCCCCAGTAGGGTGGATATGTGTCAGAGTTGTTTTTGGTTTCTTTTTATGTCTTCTTTTTATTCTTTTCCCCCTATTGCTGCTACAAAGCCATGCTCCAATATGTAGCACCAAAAATCATGTGACATATTTCAAAATGCCAGTAATGGATGATGATGATGATGATGATGATATGATTAGGTGCTATGGAGTTCAATTTCAGTATGGGACTCTGTGACAGGGCTAATTTTTTTTGCTTTTTTTAAACACATCAAAGACGTATTATATTCTGCCATCAACAGGCCTAAGAAAACAGGCACTTGCATGTTGTTCATGAAAGTGAAGACCATGGTAGCAAAAATAGAGAAATACAGCCAATGAGACAACAGAGAATGGATAGTAAGTGAAACCTCCTGAAAACATACTGGACACTGTGTTTTAAAGCATAAGGTTCCCTTAAGTCAATTAGCAGTTCCAACTGCATTACAAAGTCTTTCAAAGAAATGGGTTATTTTCTGTAAAGGTTTTTATGCCTGCATGTTATGTCCTACAACTATGAAGGTATTTTCTTACCTGCCTTCCTTGCACCTGAAGCTAGTGTGGACACAGAGCTAGCCGCCTCCAAATCCAAGATAATTTCATCTGTTAAAAGAAAAACCTTATAAATATGTCACAAAGGTGACAGATTCCCACGACATTTTATCACATAATAGGTTGAGTTTTGCAGAAAAAAAGTCCATAAATGTGACAATGTGAAATAAAAGATATGTGTAACTGTCAGAAGTGTTCCTTATTCTCTAACTTTGTTTCTCCCATTACATTTTTTCAATTGTTGTTTGGACTCACTTGAAGTTTGCCTTTATAAAGTTGCATGTAAAAAGTTACACAGGTTTTACATTGTGCACACTATTTTCCATGTCCAAATATCTAGCTTTATACAGAAATATTTATTGATTCATGTTTTGTTTCAAGATTTAACCATTTTTGTCTCTTGGTCCAAAATTTCTTGGTCAATTTTTGAAAAAAAAACCTATTATATTTACAGTATTTCCAAAAAATTATGTGTAAAAAAAGATAGAGGTCTGTCTGCTGAGTAACATAAAACCTCAGACCATACCTTTCATACAGTCTCAAAATCTAAAAGGGATCTCCTTAGCAACATTGATTGAATGCAAGGGAAAAGTAGTCTCATGGTAGTCTCTCTCTCTCTCTTCTCTTTCTTCTTCTCTCTCTCTCTTCTCTCTCTCTCTCCAAAATGACTAGGCTTTAGGCATCATAACACAACTGAGCCAATGAAGTCAATGTGCACATACCTTCCTGGGAGAGGTTGGCATTAGCCGAGACTGGTCGGGAGGGGCTGCTACTTGCCAAGAGCACCTCACATGGATCAGATCCTGTCAAATTGATAATGATCATTTGTTTCAGATTTGTTATTGAACATTTTTCTAAAGACTGCTAAATCAAGAGCGTTAAAAGAAATGTAAAACAATTACTCATGAATGAGGCGTTTTCTAAAATCCATATCTTCAGAAAAAATGTTTCGTGTTTGCCAGAAGAAAACATTACCTTCAGTCAATTCATAATTGTAACTATACAAACTATCTTTTATTTAGTTATTACATGTACATAACTAAAAAATATGATGTACTACAGTATCTTTTATTACTATTATCAATGTCTATGGTATTACTATACAAACATTACATTCATGTAGCACTAGTAAGAGTAGGGACCCCTGCTTGGCTGATCATATAGAGCTTCCTAAGAAGAATTTACATTCGACCGACACCAGCGAACCAGTTTGGTTGGTAGTAGTGGAATTAATATGGTCACACAGTCCAGTCCAATCAGTCCAAGTGAGCGACTGGGCCGCTCGTTACATATATACAGTAGCCTACTACATATACCCATCCACTTTTGCTAAGGATCGAATTGAAAAATAATCACTTTTGATACCTAGTTCATTTTAATTCAAATACACATCTGTATTTCATTCTTTTTCTTCTTTTTGTTTACTAAATTACCTAACAGGAGTAGAAGGAATATGTGCCAGAATAATCAAGTTGGATTGTGGGCCCTCCACACTGAAGAGGAAGAACAAGAATAAGAAGAATGAAATGTGGTTATTTGTTTTTACCAAAGTTAGTGGGTTTGGGTTTTTTCCAATGTTTGGCAATGTGATCCTTTGCAAAAGTCGATGAGTTAGTATTAAATAAGCCTTGATAACATTAGAAAAGAGAAACATTACCTCTGTCACACAGTCGACACCATGTATTTAGACTTGAACAAAGAACTTGATGCCACTGCACCACTTCCCACTGCAACAGACATATTGCATACGTAGCAAATAACTACCACAAAAATTGGCAAACACCCCCCTCCCCCCAAAAAAAAAAATTGAGAGAAAAAAAATTTCATACAAAATAAATTCCATGGTGACTAAATGAGCTCCATACCTGCATTTTGCACAGCAACTTTATGTGGCAAAGACTACATGAGATATTCAAGTGCTAGAGCAAGCTTATGCTCAGTCTTACATAACAGATTGACTAAGACAGAGGATACTCACACTTAAATAACAAAACGCCAAAGCACACTGTTTCTTAGGTCTCTGTTCATAATATGACAGGTTCAAACTTGCTATGTTGGCCACAGTGAACACATTTCTGAGCCAATCAGCACCAAATTTGGCACAGAGCATCCAGACTGCAGCCCTAAGAGGTCCAGGGGAGACTTGACCCCAGGCCAAAAAAAGCTTGAATATGCTATTGATGAATTTTATTTTTTAAAAAAAACATAATAAAAAAAAAGAAATCAACTATTCATTACCTGTTGCCACATATTCCTCTTTGGGTATCACTGGATTTCTTGACACCACAGTCTCTTGCGCTGAAACATACATGAAGCAAGTTTCTAAACAAAAATCAAGAAAACCCTTGTGCTGTAACAGTAAAATAAACAAAAAAAACAATAAAACATACAAGTAAACAAGTCAAAGATAATACATAAGTTAAGTGCTCAACTGCAAAATTATTCAGTTAGTCACTTAACACAGTACTGACCACAACCATGGTGTGCACATAGATTCTCTTTCTCTCCACCTCACCAACACACTGATTAAATCATTTTATCCAAACAAACCCCTCCTCCCCCCTCTCTCTCGGTCATCTCCAAACTTTCAAATATCTTTCACCTGTTGAAAATATATTTTATCAATTATTGCACAATCTTTCACCTCTTGAGAATGATTAATAGTTATCAATGAATGCATAACAGTAATACACTAGTCTGCTCTTTTAATTAATAAGACAATTTAGGAAGTATGTAACTCAACATTTTTGCTGATCTATACTGCTAAAGTAATATCACATGTAATAGGCCAAAGAATAGGGTTGTAATCAGTATAACATAGTGGAAGAAGACATTGTGACTATAATATATACTATCACAGAGTAGGCCTATGTAATCACTTTGTTAAAGCGGAAACCATCAACACCTTGAAATATCTACTGGACAAACATTGGTCACAGTATATCTAGTATCTACTTATCAAACTTTACCATAGAATAATTTTGGCCAGAAAAATTCAAAGCATGTTCATGGGAGTGACAAAATAACAGGCTAAAGGCTTCAAAGCGTACAAGTACAAACTGACCCAATGCTATAAAACCAAACCTGAAATCTGTTTGTGTATACTGTATGTTTTCCATTCACAGCCTCAGTTCTACATCTTCACATCACACAAGTTTTTGCCTGAATGTTTTCTGGAAGCAGCATAAAATCATCAAATGTAGCTAACAATGAAAGGAAATGAAGTCTAAGGAGACTGACAGTGGGACAGAAAGAAGTAGTTATCACCCATGGGCTCCACAACAATGAAAACATAACTATA
>JAMYXO010005810.1:0-14759 GCA_033310375.1 Conus canariensis | reverse complement strand
GTCGCTTATCTTTTTTCGACCTCGAAAAGCGTATGACACCACATGGAAATCAGGAATTCTTCTGACTTGCACAGACTGGTTTCCGTGGTCACCTGCCTCTGTTTATACAGAACTTTTTGGCTGATCGACAGTTCCAGGTGCGTGTTGGCACCGCACTCTCTGACATCCATGGGCAGGAGTTGGGTGTACCTCAGGGGAGCATCCTTTCTCCTGCCCTTTTCAGCATTAAAATTAATGACATTGTAAAATCGGTAAGCCAGGGCTCTGAGTCCTCTCTGTTCGTAGACGACTTCGCGCTGTACGCAGTTGGAGCTTCTTACGCCAGCGTACAGCGTCGACTCCAACTTTGTGTCAACAAGATCCAACAGTGGGCCGAGGAAAACGGGTTTACCTTCTCACGTACCAAAACTCAGTCAATCCATTTTCACAATTTTCGTCAATTTTTTGTTGATCCTGAAATTCGTCTGGACAAGTCCACCATTCCAGCTGTAAAAGAAGCCAAATTCCTAGGAGTTATTTTTGATCAAAAACTCAACTTTCTCAGCCACATTAAAAATCTCAAAACCTCTTGCCAGAAAGCTCTGAATATTCTGCGGGTCGTAGCGCACACTGACTGGGGCGCTGATAAGAAAACTTTGCTGCATCTCTACAGAGCCCTGGTCCGTTCCAAACTGGACTATGGTTGTGCTGTGTACGGCTCTGCAAGAGCCTCTTATCTGAAACTCTTGGACCCTATTCACCATCAAGGGCTTCGTCTCTGTCTTGGAGCATTCCGCACCACCCCTGTGTACAGCCTGTACGCAGAGGCAGGTGAACCCTCACTGTCCAACCGCAGGCTGAAAATGTCTCTAAATTACTATATCAGACTGTTCTCAGAACCGCAGAATCCTGCCTATGACTGTGTCTTTGACCCCCAGTTTCAAAGCAAATTCGAAACCAACCCTAACTGTATTCCGCCGTTTGGTCTTCGTATGCAGCCTCACGCGCGGAATGCAGGTCTAGACCTAGGAGTTGTGTCGGATTTTTCCAAGTTTCCAGATCAGCCTCCGTGGACCTTTTTCACACCAGAGATTCGTTTTGATCTTGCAGCCTTTCGTAAAGAGTCTACCAGCTCTCTGGCATACAAGGCCTTGTATGCTGACCTCTGTTCAAAATTCCCATCTTATCAGAAAATTTTCACTGACGGTTCCAAGTCTGAGGATGGAGTGGCCTGTGCAGCCTATTGCCCTGGTGCTCCTTCTCAGATACTGTTAAAACATATACCTCCAGATGCCTCTGTCTATTCTGCTGAACTTACTGCTCTGGTTCTGGCATTGAAAATAATTTCACAATCTACGAAGAGGGACTTTCTGGTTCTGTCGGATTCGCTGTCAGCTTTGGAGGCCATAGCTGGCCGCAACCTTCAGCATCCAGAACTTTTACATTTCTTTGAACTTTTTAGCAAGTTGAAAGTGGATGGTTACAACATTATTCTGGCTTGGGTTCCTGGTCATGTTGGCATCGGAGGGAACGAAATGGTTGATCGTTTAGCCAAGAATGCCACAAGAGAGAAATTGTCCAACATATATATTCCCTGCTCAGATCTGAAACCCAAAATTAATGATTATGTGAAAGACCTCTGGCAGGAGGATTGGAATACCCAGACGGATAACAAACTCTTTCGGATCCGTCCAAACCTTAAGGAGTTCCTCCCATCTACGTCTGGTTGTCGTAAAGAGGAAACGGTTCTGTGCCGGCTGCACACCGGCCATTCGTATTTTACTCATTCCTACCTTTTAAAGAGTGAAGAAGCTCCGTGGTGCATTCCATGTCATGTGCCACTCACAATGAAACATATTCTTTTAGAGTGTTGGGACTTGCACGATGTGAGACACAAACATTTTACAGCGGAGTCCATGAAGATCCTGTTCAGGGATGTCCCGCCAGACGTGATCCTTGAATTTTTGAGAGAGATTAACATTTTTCATCTGATTTAAGATTTTACGGAAGAAAGATTTTTAATGAAGTTTCTGGTGCGTTTCTAGAAGATGTCATTTAAAGAGATGTGTGAAAGGTTGTTTTTTTTTTTTTTTTTTTTTTTTTTTTAATGACTTGAGTTGATTTTAACGTGGTGACAGCCCTGATGTGGCCCCTTGCGGTCGGCTGGGCTATAAGCAACATTATCTTATCTTACATACACGCACGAATGCTTGCAATCACGCACGCGCGGACGCATATTCACACACACACACACACACACACACACACACACACACACACACACACACACCTCCCTGCTCTCTTCCCAGTCATCATGCCAGATGGAAGGTTCGATTTGTCCATGAAGGAGGGACACAGTGTCACTGTTCTGGCCTTCGGTAGGGGTGGCAGCGGGGGTCTTGAGAACTTACAGGAGACAGCGGTGGAGTTGGAAGAGGAGCCTGTGGTGGAGGAGGAAGGTGATGAGTCGGTGGCAGAGGAGGAAGGTGAGGAGACGGCGGTGGAGGAGGAAGGTGAGGAGACGGCGGTGGAGGCAGAGGTGTGTTTGGATGTCCCGTGCACTCTTGAGAAATGAGATGCCAGGGTCTTCACCGAGGAGAAGACTTCCTGGCACTTCTTGCACGGGAATCCCTTTGCTGCTGATCGGGATTTTCCCCTCTGCCCTGGCCGTGCTTTGGTCTCCATCCCCGTGGGGGAGGGAGGCTGTCCACTATCATCCTCCCTGCCCTCTTCCCAATCACTCTCCATGGTCATATAGTACAGGTAGTGGTGGGGTGTTATTGGATAGGAGGATGGAGACACGTGGTGCTCCTTGTAGTAGTGGGAGGCCAGTATTCCTTCAGAGTGGAAGGCCTCCCCGCACCACTTGCACGGCCATTCCTCCGCCGTCAAATCCAGCTTCCCCGCCAGCCACTCTTCCCGGCAGTGGGACAGGAAGCTCTGCCACCTCTAAAGGTAAGCGTCCGCCTCTTCTTTTGTCCTCCCCGTGGAATACGTGAGATACTGCAACACATCAAGAGTAAATGTGAATATAAACAGGTGAAAGATGCGCTGTGGGCTTGTCAGCTATTTTGTGTTGGTGAACGTTTAGTGTCAGTCCATTCGTGACAGACGGTACCCTCATGCTGAAGTGACGTCACTTCTGACGAAACTCAGTTTAATGTTCAAATGAAAATCGTTATTCAAACATCCAGGAAAAAGGGTGGGAGGGGGCTGAATGTCATCAGTGCATGGTTCAATTCTCCATTTAGTCAAACATCTGATGATAACCCTTTCGCTATGTAAACAATATTGTCCAAAATGTAGGCCTACATCGGTTTGATAAGTTGCTAAATGGATAAATGTGAACATACAGAAGTTTGGCTGATTAAAAAAAAAAAAAAAAAAGATTTTCAGCACATAAACAAATCATGTAGCAATCCCAGTTCAAGTTTCAGCGCTGTCTGTAACCTGGCCGTGCACACATGACACTTCCAAGGCGATCATGGAAGCTGAAGTGAAGGGGACGGGAGAGTGGACAGAGGATGAACCGTTGCCTTTACGTTATCCCCTATGTAGCCAAGTCACTGTGAAATTCCTTAAGTTTTCTCCCTTCCTACCTCCCTTCTTCTCTCTCTGTTTGTTTGTCTGTCTGTCCGTCTGTCTTTCTCTCCGTCGCTGTCTGTCCGTCTGTCTTTCTTTTCGTCTGTCTGTCTGTCTCTCTGCCAGTCTCTGTCTCTGTCTCTCTCCTCTCTCTCTTTGTGTCTTAACAAACGCGCGTGCGCTTACACAATTTGACAAAGAGTGAAAGAAAGAGTCAACGTCAAATTCATCATTCTCTCTCTCTCTCTCTCTCTCTCTCTCTCTCTCTCTCTCTCTCTCTCTCTCTCTCTCTCAGACGCATACACATACACAATTAGAGATTTGTATACGTTGCCACCAATCGTCCGAGTTCAAATACTCTGTCGCATCCTCTAATCGAAGTTTTTTTTTCTTCCACATGGGATAAAGCACCTTGACAAAGTAAAAGACAAATACTAAAAGGCTCAAAAGGAACAAAAGCGTGACAATACTCGTGCTAAACCAAGGCATAAAGTGTTCATGATCGATAAAGAAGGCACACTGACCAATAATGCTAAACCAAGCAGCCCCCGATTCCGTCCAGCCCCGTCACACAAACACGCACGCATGCATGCACGCACACGCGCGCACACACACACACACACACACACACACACACACACACACACACACACACACACAACACACACACACACTCGTGCACGGACGTGCGCGCACACTGGCGCCCATACCCTCCCCTTTTCTCCAACAACACCCTCGTCTGTATACTCTGTCAAGACATAGCGTTCCGAATCCATTCCCACCCCTTGGCAAAGTGGCTTTTCTCTTGCAAAGTGTGTCTTCTCTTCTCTTTTAGAAAACCACTCGGAATAATAAGGCCAACTTGTGTGGAATAATCAGAGCATTCTTCTCAAGAATTGACACAAAATTGCATTTGAATTGTTTACAGGCGAATCCGAATCAAATAGCGAATGAAAGAATAAATGAATGATAGGGAAAACTGATATAACCACAAAAAAACATATGACCTAAACTACGAAAAAAGAAAGGTTACACAGACTGACATTGCTACTCATGTGAGTCACAAAATAGAAGGCAGTTTGAAAGGAAAACACACAAAGAGCAAGAAAAGTAATTAGCTGAAGTAAAAAGAAAAAAAAAACGCATAACACATTCGTGTGAAGACCAAAGTACCCCCAATGAAACCCACTCAGTGAAGACAGAAAGAAAAAAAATGAAACAACCCAATTTAATAATGTACACAAAGCTTTGTCATCTTGCTCACCATTTCTGCGTTCTCCATCCAAGACGATTTACTCTTTACACTCGCAGTTTCCTGCTCAAATAGACAGTTTGCACATAAAACGAAAATTCAACCGAAATTGTCAGCTGAATCCTTGGGAACATTCGCCGTGTGAATATCAAATGACTTCTGCAGCCGATTCTTATAGTGGCGCTTGAGTGAATTATCACGTGATATACAAGAAAGGCAGCAGACAGACAGCGAAAGTGACCACCCGGGACACTCTAAGAGGCTGAGAGATAACGTAATACGGTGTAGATTTTACAACAGAAGTTAATGAAGGTGGCCACGCCTTAAGGTCATCTGTGTTTGCACAGGGAGAGGGGGTAACAGGGTGGAGGGACGGGTGGCGGTGGGAACGAGGGTGGAGGGTGGGGGTGTGAACAGTATGCTGGATAGAGGAGAGAGAGAGAGAGAGAGAGAGAGAGAGAGAGAGAGAGAGAGAGAGAGGAGTGTGTGTGTGTGTGTGTGGAGGGGATGAAAGGTGGGTGATGAGGGATGGGTAAACTGGGAAAGAGAGGAGAGGGTTGGGGAGGGCGGAGGTGGCTCGCAAGGAGCATACAAACTCGCCCTGGTCACACGCACTGTACTTATTGTCGCTTTCTTTTCCCTTTTTTTATCTATCTTTTGTTTTCTTTTCAGTTTCCTTGTGTTCTTTCTGTATACCTCTTTTCCAACTTTTTTTTTTAAACTATGGGTGGATGACCAATAGGCACCTTTTCCACACCGAACACTTTGACCTTGCAGCTTTTCGTAAAGAGTCTACCAGCTCTCTGGCATACAAGGCATTGTATGCTGACCTCTGTTCGAAATTCCCATCCTATCAGAAAATTTTCACTGACGGTTCCAAGTCTGAAGATGGAGTGGCCTGTGCAGCCTATTGCCCTGGTGCTCCTTCTCAGATACTTTTAGAACATATTCCTTCAGATGCTTCTGCTTACTCTGCTGAACTTACAGCTCTGGTTCTGGCGCTGAAGATAATCTCACAATCTACGAAGAGGGACTTTCTGGTTCTGTCGGATTCGCTGTCAGCTTTGGAGGCCATAGCTGGCCGCAACCTCCAGCATCCCGAACTTTTACACTTCTTTGAACTTTTTACCAAGTTGAAAGCTTGGCTTGGGTTCCTGGTCATGTTGGCATCGGAGGGAACGAAATGGTTGATCGTTTAGCCAAGAATGCCACAACAGAGAAATTGTCCAACATATATATCCCCTGCTCAGATCTGAAACCCAAAATTAACGATTATGTGAAAGACCTCTGGCAGGAGGATTGGAATACCCAGACGGATAACAAACTCTTTCAGATCCGTCCAAACCTTAAGGAGTTCCTCTCATCTACGTCTGGTGGTCGTAAAGAAGAAACAGTTCTGTGCCGGCTGCACACCGGCCATTCGTATTTTACCCATTCATACCTTTTAAAGAGTGAAGAAGCTCCATGGTGCGTTCCATGTCATGTGCCGCTCACAATGAAACATATTCTTTTAGAGTGTTGGGACTTGCACGATGTGAGACACAAACATTTTACAGCGGAGTCCATGGAAATCCTATTCCGGGATGTCCCGCCTGACGTGATCTTTGGGTTTTTGAGAGAGATTAACATTTTTCATCTGATTTAAGATTTTACGGAAGAAAGATTTTTAACGAAGTTTCTGGTGCATTTCTAGATGATGTCATTTAAAGAGATGTGTGAAAGGTGTTTTTTTTTTTTTTTTTAAATGACTTGAGTTGATTTTAACGTGGTGACAGCCCTGATGTGGCCCCTTGCGGTCGGCTGGGCTATAAGCAACATTATCTTGCCCTAACCAACACAGTGAGCCAGCTGCCTTTCTTTATACCCACCTGTCCCAACTCTCTTCACCCACACAAGTGAGTTGATTTTAACGTGGTGACAGCCCTGATGTGGCCCCTTGCGGTCGGCTGGGCTATAAGCAACGTTATCTTGCCCTAACCAACACAGTGAGCCAGCTGCCTTTCTTTATACCCACCTGTCCCAACTGTCTTCACCCACACAAGTGAGTTGATTTTAACGTGGTGACAGCCCTGATGTGGCCCCTTGCGGTCGGCTGGGCTATAAGCAACATTATCTTGCCCTAACCAACACAGTGAGCCAGCTGCCTTTCTTTATACCCACCTGTCCCAGCTCTTCACCCACACAAGTGAGTTGATTTTAACGTGGTGACAGTCCTGATGTGGCCCCTTGCGGTCGGCTGGGCTATAAGCAACATTATCTTGCCCTAACCAACACAGTGAGCCAGCTGCCTTTCTTTATGTCCACCTGTCCCAACTGTCTTCACCCACACAAGTGAGTTGATTTTAACGTGGTGACAGTCCTGATGTGGCCCCTTGCGGTCGGCTGGGCTATAAGCAACATTATCTTGCCCTAACCAACACAGTGAGCCAGCTGCCTTTCTTTATACCCACCTGTCCCAACTGTCTTCACCCACACAAGTGAGTTGATTTTAACGTGGTGACAGCCCTGATGTGGCCCCTTGCGGTCGGCTGGGCTATAAGCAACATTATCTTGCCCTAACCAACACAGTGAGCCAGCTGCCTTTCTTTATACCCACCTGTCCCAACTGTCTTCACCCACACAAGTGAGTTGATTTTAACGTGGTGACAGCCCTGATGTGGCCCCTTGCGGTCGGCTGGGCTATAAGCAACATTATCTTACCCACACACGTGTCGTCCACTGTCTTTCCCCTTTTCCCACTGCTGCCCATTATCTATCTATACGTTCATCCGGGCTATACTGACCTTAGCAGTGAGGCAGTCACTTAAAATGTTATCACTCATTCACAGCATATCGGATAAACATCCGATATTCTAACTCTTGACTTTGCACAACTTCCCATTCCACCATCACTCGTCCACCCTCTCCTGCACACCAGAAATGTTACCTGTCAACCCCCTTCAGGTGTCTATCACAGCAACACCTCCGTTCTCCCCTACTTTCCATCCCGCTCCACTCTACAAAAATCAAGAACAGCTAGATAAATTGTTAGAATGTCGAGTAACACAAAAAGCTGTGAACATTGTTGCCGACAGTTCTCATGTTCTTTCAAAAGACTACAATGTTCTACCCTCTGGACGAAGATTCCAAATTCCAAAATTCAAGACAATGAGAACCAAAACCAGTTTTGTTCCCAGTTCAACCAAACTCCTGAATCATAACTAAACTTTCAATAAGATTCGGTTCTGAAAGCGTTGTGTGTGAGTGTGTGTGTGTGTGTGTGTGCGTGTGCGAGTGGGGGGGTGGGTGGGTGTGATACGTGATTGGTGATTTTTTTTTTATAGCCACTCTTATTTTCAGTTTGGAGATAATGAAGTGTTCTTGACTTGACATGACTTGACATGGCAGGAAGAAAAAAAGATATTATAAGTAATACTTTCGGAAGAGAAATGTTTTGAGGTTGGACAAGAAGGCAGCAAGAGAGCAAGTGTGTCTAATGTGCAATGGAAGAGAATTATAAAGCTGTGGGGCATAGCATGAGAAACAACGGTAGCAGGGACTTTTACGTTTGTAACGTCCCTGGGCGAAGCAGACGCGAAAAACAAGTTCGGACAGATAAGGTGATGACCCAGTAATTATATGTCATGAGTCGGCCGAACGTTCTCGAGCATTTAGGCAAATTAAGGGTAGTTTTGCTGTTGTTGAGAGCAAGTTCCTTGGGTTGTTCGAGTGTGCGAACTCAGGCATCACCAGAGGGGAATACCCCAAGTCGTATACTGAAGGAGGGAGTGTTACTGGGAAGTGGTTCGCATGTCCAGGGGGGATAGTAGCAAGTACATGCCGACCTGCCTGTCCTGGGTGGGAGAGAGTGTCCATGTCATCCATTAGCTATTCACTGGGTACCCCAGTGACCTGAGGGAAGGCGATCGTGTTAGGTGACCGTCACGGTTTGGTGACCGTCGGGCTGCAGGCAGGGCACAGTGACCATTCAGTCGTTCTTGTCCTGAGGAATGAATGGAAGGCTTCGGCCTATTGAGTGATTTGGTTTAAACGAATCTTTAATCACAGGTACGTACTATGTTTACACAATACAAAGTGAGCAGCAACAAGCTGAACGCTTATAGTGTGCTCTGCAAAATGACAATACACAACTAATTTACCTGGCGGCTACAGTAACACAAATATTACATTATTTATATGAAAACAATTGACATTTTAAAGTTTATAAATCGCATGAAGAATACAAAAAGAGACCACCCCCACCCCCACCCCTTCCCGAAAAGAGAAAAAAATAGAGTGATTTGGACCTTGTTATCTATAGAGTGTAGTAAATACTTGAAGCATCAGCCCTGATTTGTGGAGGAGTCCGGGCTGTTAGTAAAATGGGTAGCTTTGGGGAATCAAACATGTGTTTGAAGTGGAGGTTATGCATTAACCTCTTGGTACCCAAGTCTTTGTAGTGCTAGCAGCTGTGGTGTGTGTGTGTATGAGTAGGTTACTAGTGATTCCATTGGTGGAATAAAAATAACTCGGAGTTATTGGTACAAATCGTGTGATGTGTGTGTGCCAGTGATTCCATTGATTGAACCAGTTTAACTTGGGTTCTCTGTGTTTGGGAATGGATAAAAGATGCTCGGAAAATCAGGAAATGTGCGACTCGCATAAGGGAAAGTGAACTCATCCCGTCTCGCCGTTTGCTGCGAGTATGGCATAGCAGTGGACGCCAGGGGAGAGGTGGCAGCTCTCCTTTAAGGGACACTGATGTGAGAGATCAGTGTCGGGTGGCGCAGACAACCTTCCAGCCATGTGGGTGATGGCGGGTCTAGCCTGTGTCGCCGTGGGACGGCTCCTGGAGATGTGGGGCGATTGGCAAAGGAGCGCTGCCTGACTGTGACTACCGTGGCCTGGAATACCATGCTGTTTTGTGGGGTGACAGACATGGGGACACTCCTTATGGGGTTGGGCTGAAAAATTGCCCTCTTGGCCGCAGTCAGCGAGTACCCGCCAAGTATTAGGGATTCATGCAGCGCTTCAGCGACTTTCGTCCTGCTCCCTCCTTGAGGCGGCCTCACGCAGCACAGGACTATTGCCACCCGAGCATGAAGAAGGCCGCCCAGTGGTCTTGAAGACAGCCTGATGTTTGGGGGACAGCAGGCAACACGTCGGTCGACCAACAACCTGAAATTGAACCAACGTTCAAGAGCAATACGACCAAACTTGAACCAACATTCAAGAACACGACCAGAATTGAGCCAACGTTCAAGAGGAACACGAGCTCAGAGAGAGAAATGCGACGGCCCCCATTGAAACCTACCCACTACTGCCAGGCAACAACAGTTGCCACAAATATACAGACCTATGTCTGTAGTAACCTTGTCCTTAAGGGTCTCAGGCCGATAGGACGTTAATCTCGCCCATAACGTAACGTAACATCCTGTCTTGCTGAGGATTCAAGAAGATACAGCGAGAAGCAGAGGTTTGCTGTCGCATCGAAGCCGACGACGGTTTAGAATTTGTCTCCTGGGTGGGGACGTAAGACAGTGGAGGTTGCTGTAGCCTCGGAGCCGACGACGAGAAGAATTGTCTCCTGTGTGGGGACGGTCGACAGCAAGACGTGTCAACCTGCTGGGGCCTAAGCAGGGGGCTGCCAGACAATGGTGGGGTGTTTGCAGCCAGAGAAGACCTGTGGGAGAGGCCGACAGGAGCCCTTTCCGTGGAGAGGGTGAAGTTCAGTGGAGTCTGGGAGACTCGGTCTGAGGGTGCAACTCAAGCTACGTTGCCAGTGTCCCCCAACTGGGATTTGGCCAATCGGGAGGACACAACAGTGTGGCAGCTTCAGCGATCGTAGTGGCACAGTGTGATGAGAGAACTGACTGTTCAACCAAGGAATGCTGGCAAGTTATGAACGTTTATTTGTTAAGTTTATAAGTGTGCAAACAGAATAGTGGAACATTGTCTTTCCTGGTTAAGTAAGAGTAACTGAAGAACAGGGGATACGATTATGAAATTATCTGTGTGATGTTTACATTTTTGTATGATACAGATACGTGTGTTGTGTAGTGACGGGGTGGGGGCTCGCAGTCAAGTTAAATAAAATTTGATTATTTCCTATGAAATGTTATTGGTTTCCCGTCACCTTTGTGCGATCCCGATGTGAGTGACAGAGTGCGTGTGCCTATGCGAGAACGCATTTTGGTTGTGAAAGCGTAAATGTTTCTGTCTATACCCCCCTGCATATGATACTCATATCTTAATAACGAGGGGGAGCGCCGTCGGAGACCCGTCACAATATCGAAACATGTACATGCAACTTTGTACTAAATCCGTTCTGAAATAGGCAGCCAGTGGAATTTCTTTTAAGCAAGGCTGTTGACGATGTGACCAAAAAATAAGGTGAGCAGCAGAATTTTGATTCTTTTTGTAAAGTTTGAAGAGTTTTCGGGACAGCCAGTGATAAAACATTGCAGTAGTCAACATGCTTTTTTCATTATCCCAAGTCCCTTTATCTATACAATGTTCCGTTTTCTAAGATGTATCCCTTATCAATTCTTTGTCCCTTATCTGTACCATGATTAACTTTATAGCATCCTATTCTCTATACAATGTCCCTTTCATTCTACTATGTTCCCTTTTACTATTTTTCCATGTTATTGACTCTGCCCTTTCGCTCTTGGGAGCCGGAATAGCTCAGTTGGTAGAGCGCCTGACTCGTAATCTTGGTGATCCTGGGTTGCGGGTTCGAATCTCCGCCGGGGCGTTTCGGTACAGGGGGATTTTTCCCTCGGAGTTAACATTAGTTCTGACTCCATTTCCCATACAGTCCTTCGAATGAGACTATAAACCGAGGTTCCGTGTGTGAACGCACGCATAATATCTTGCACACACGTAAAATCCCATCACCAACTTTCGGAAGAGTAGGCCAGTTTGGCCGTTGGTATGGATGACACGTTACACACAGCATGCACCCTGCCTAAGAAATGGAAAGAATGAAGGAAGTAAAGAAACTGAGTGAACGATATTGAACGATATTGACTGGATGACACGGGAAACGACTGAATGAAGCGCCAGCTGGCAGCTCTTCAGTCGGCACTACCCAGGTAGGCAGCCCGTTGTGTAAGCGAGTGTTGATTGTAAAGCGCTTAGAGCTTGGTCTCTAGCCGAGAATAGGCGCTATATAAGTATTCATTATTATTATTATTATTAAACCATTTTCCGTTCTTTTCACCGTGCCAACTTCTCTGCAGCTTGTCTTTTTTCGTTACCATGTCCTCTTCGATAAACGATGTTACCTTGTCTGTGTCATGTCCTCTTCTCTATACTAAATTGCCTTCTCTCTACCGTTTTGCCTTTTATACGTCGTATTCCCTTCTCTGTGCGATGTTGCCCTCTCTCTGTTATATCCCCTTTATGCTGATCTTTGACGCTGCTTCCACTGCTATTGAAATTCACGGAGGCGGGAGGCGGGGGGAGGTCAGGGGAGGATAGCAGCTCACTTCACGCTGTCCAGTCTTGTTGTTTCGGTAGGAATGAAAGCAAAGCAGGAACAGATAGGAAGTGGCTGAGAACACACACGCGCGCGCGTGCGTTCGTACACACACACACACACACACACACACACACGGTATAACCGGTCAAAAAAGGTCGATGGAGTTGAAAGAAGCCGTAAACAGCGTGAAAAGTCGGGAAAGTGGGAAGATATAGGTTAAAATTTGAGCAAGGGATTGAAAGTGAAAGAGGAAAAAGGTCAGGTAAAAAGTAGGATCAGACGGAAAAGGTATAAAGAAGAGTAGGCATAATTAGATCAGGTGGCACCCCAGCAGATATACTTTTTATCCACTGAATTAAAACGAAAGTCCTGTTGATTAACATACCAGTTACAATAGAGAGAATAGCAATTTAGTCGGTTCGAGATTTCAGTTACCTGGACAGTGTTGTGCATGTGCACATGTCAGACCAAGGCAAGGTAAGAGCAGCATTCTTTCAGCTAGGAAAACATCTGGGGCTGAAGGAAAAATAACCTACCAAACAAAGAGCATTCAATGCCAACTTAATGTCAGTCTGACTATGGGGAGCACAGACATGGAGAGCAACCAAGAAAACCAGCTACAAAGTGCAGACATTAGGAACAAATGCTTTGATAAAAATCCAGATCCGCTGGCCGGACAACATCATTGATAATGAAGTCTGTTAGAAAAAAATGCCTGCGCATATGCGCGCGCGCGCGCGCACACACACACACACACACACACACACACACACACACACACACTCAAGACAATTTATTCACGTTTTAGGCCATAGCCCCTCGTGAAGGGGGTTGCGAGTTGATTACAGCCATGTTAGCTAGCACCTGTTCGTTTCGCCATATACAAGGTCATTGGGTGTTCAGAATTCAACTCCTAAAAATCTTTTGAGCTGAAACAAGTGGACCTTTTCGCATTGTAGAGCTGATATTTCTAACCCCCATAACTGGGCACCATACTGTACAATTGGGTGAATCTGCATCAAACAGTTTCAGAAAAGTATGCAGGGAATTAGTTTTTAACTTAGAGTTTTTGCAAAATACATAAAGCATTTTTGGCTCTACTCGAAAGGTTATTACAAGCTGGTACAAAACTAAGTCTAGTAGAAAAGTAAATTCCTAAGTACTTATATGCATTAACAACATGCATAGTTATACCATTGAAAGTCCATTTTTCATATTGAGCTAAGTGCCCCCATTTCCTAAATACAACATTACTTTTATCCATATTTACCTTTAAATGTAAGTCAGACGCTGCGCGATGCAAACTATTTATCTGGGTTTGTAGACCAACGACTGTTTCAGCCAACAGTCACATCATCAGCCAATAACAATACGAACAGCTCAAAGTAGTCATACGTAAACGTCGCACCGTGTCGGCCTCCTCTAAGTACTTCCAGTGCTAATTCATTGATGAATAAAGAAAATAAAACAGGACTGCATACATCACCTTGCTTCACCGCACGAGTACAGTAAATGTAATTAGATTAGCACCACATCTGACCGTAGCCTTTACATTGACATACATGCTACGAACACATCGATCAATTTACCTTTGATTCCATTATTCAAAAGGATCGGCCACAACAAGTTTCTTTCTATTGAATCAAACGCCTTTTCAAAATCAATAAAGGCAACATATAACTTACGGTTGAAACAAAACTGTTTTTGTATTAGCGCCAACAAAGTAAACATATGATCGAATGTTGAGTATCCTCTTTTGAATCCTGCTTGGTGTTCACCTGTCAAATTATATTCTTCTACCCATTCTTGAAGTCTGTTATTTATAACTGCACTATATATTTTACTGCTGATATCACACAAAGATATGCCTCTGTAATTGCTGGGATTATTAGCATCACCTTTTTTGAATAAAGGAAGTATTATAGAATCAGTCCAATTATCTGGAAAAATACCTTCGTCGAACAATGCATTAAAAAAAAATTAACAAAAAAGTCACCAACCCGCCCTCCAGCATATTTCAACATTTCCCCAGTGATTCCATCTGGACCAGCAGCTTTACCATTCTTTAACCTATTTTTTTGCAAACAGTACCTCTTCTCTTGATATAGGGCGATTCATAGCCATCGTTTCATCTCCATCTTTCTCAGAATAGTCTTGATCATTATCCGGAAAAACTGTACCTCTTGTTTCCTCTAGTTCTAGTAAACCGTTAAAATGCTTAAACCAGTCCTCAACTGTTAAATTATTATGAACGTGTTTTCGTTTAAAAGATACTGTATGCACAGTTTCCCAGAACTCTCTTTGACTGTTTACGCTAGTGACAATTTTTCCAACATGTCATTGTAATGTTTTTCTTTTCTTTTTAACAAGTTTTTGTATCTCTTCTAGCAACATAATAAGCATGACTGTCCTATTCATCTTTTGCTTTCCTAAAGTTTGAGAGCAGATCTTTTGCTTTTGCTTTGCGTGATTTGCATTCTC
>JAMYXO010005808.1:0-14762 GCA_033310375.1 Conus canariensis | reverse complement strand
ACGCAATCCGTTTTTCAATCATCTGAAGCATTGGCAGGTCAGACAATAAACAATTTTGTACTCCAGTAAATTTAAGAAAGCGTCCCAGCTCATCCCGGGCGCAGAAATGTAATGCGCAGGATCCAGGCTGTAATGTTTCATGCAGGTCTTCCTATAATTTTCAAAGACGTCCCGCCAACAAACAGTATCCGCCATTAAATAGGAATCATATAGTCTCCCATCGTTTACACTCTAACTTCTGCCACGCAATCTTGAGCATAAGAATAATCAGAATCACTGATGTCCTTTTCCTCTAAGACTACGTAAAGAACGCGCCTTTAGTGGGAAGGTAGGTTTTCTCAAACCATTTCCAACTGTTTCATGTACTGCATAAGGGTAAATCGCCCTTATCTAACAAAGATTGGGTCAAAATATTCTTCTGTTATTGGGCAGGACTTTAAGGATCTAGCCAGTGACCTAAGATCCCATCATTGTTGCATAGAGTCATAGAAAAGAAATGTTTTAAAGTGAAACACATGTACTTTTCTAGATATCTCAAATACACCAAAGGCGTTTTTATTTAAGTAGAGTCCATCAATTAAAATATAGGCAGTTAACATTGATTAAATTGGTAAATAATTGGTATCCGTGCTTAAATACTCCATAAGATCTGCTAAGTTTTGTTCGATGGAGGTAGTTAACCACAATCAACAGAGTGGCAAACCATACATTTTGGTTCTTGAAAGTCTCTTAGATTTAAAAATGTTAGTTAAAATAAATACGAACTTCTTGCTGATGTAAAGAATGGATGGTGCCAATGTCGCTTTAAGAAAATTCAAGAAATGTTAAATTAAGCAAAAGGCAAATAAATTGGGTTATAATGGACTGTTTTGGAAGTTTCTGTGGGGTTGGTCCTTCATAAGGAACAATGAAGTGATCGAAGTCTGCTTAAACAACATATGGACTAGTTTGCAACCGTTTCCAGTTCTTTAAAACTAACTTTACTGCCTGCTTCCGGGCGTAATTAGTTTCCTGTATCACAGTCAACTGGCTGAGACAATGTTTTTACATGTTCGCATCGCAGCTTATCGGACGGAATTCTTTGTAAACATTTTCTAACAAAATTCTTGTTGCTATGTTTTTATGTAGTAATGCACTAGAAATCTACTCATTTTGCGTATAGAGTTAGTGCAACCCATTAAGGCTTTGCATTAGGAATTAATCTACATGACCTGCCTGGTTGGTTCGGCCTATTGTTGGACTGTCTTTGACACTCAAATTGGCAATAAGGTTGGTTTCTTTCAGAACATGTGTAGACATTAACAGTTATTGGTGGATTTTGTTTTTCTAAACTGATCATTATTGTCTACAGCCATAAGGAAATTCAAGACCGTTAAAGTTAAGATCATTGGCCCACTGTAAATAGTTAGATACTCTCTCTTCTCTGCATTTTTGCAACGTGATGCAGCCTACAAGAACGCACCAACATAAAACATTTGTCGTCTGAATTCTTTTTATGTTAGAACTGCTCGTTTTGCAACTAATGATGGAGGTAGTGGAATGTAAGCCTTGCCAACAATCGGCTCATACTTGCCTGTTTTTAATCTAAAGTCAAAGGACTTCACCCTTTTGACCAACCAGGGGGCCCTCTCATTTTGGTTTCCCTTAAAGGGGCTTCATTAAACTGGGGTAAAAAAGTTGGTCTGCCCAACCGGTTTTAAAGGGTCTTAGAGGAAAGAATAGTGGGGCGTTTAGTTGAGACCCAGATTTTCAAAAATTTTTTTTTTCCCTTTTTATTTTTAATAAAGTCGATTAAAACAACAACCTTATTTTAAAAACTGGGGGGTTTTATTGTTATTTTCCCTTTTGGAACTTGTAAAATTTTACCCTGTACAACGCTTGCCTGCACGTTTTTTGGATTAAAAAACCCTTCAAAAATAAAACTCTTTTAAATTGCCTTGAAAAACGCTCTTCCTCGACATTGCTTCAAACAATTAAATCTGAACCTTCATAAAATTTTTATCCATTTTGACTTTTTCTAACCCCAAAATTTTTTAATTTAAATCAAAAAAAAAAAAAGTTAATCAGAATCAATAAACAAAAGGGCTTTTTTTTGGGTTGGACTCATAAACTAAAGTATAAACGCCCTTTGGGGGTTTTTAAAAAAGAGCTTTTTGAACAAGTTTTTTAAAGTTTCGTTTTTCTTTTTTTTAAACATTCCTTTTTTATCTGGGCGGGCTTTGGGTGGGTTTAGAAAAAATTGCCCTTGCCTTTCTTTGAAGAAAAAAACTTTTTTTTCTTTTTTAGTCCTCAAAAACAAACCTGTAGGGGACTAAATTTTTCATTCCGTGAAAGTTTGAGTCAGCAAGTGCTTTATTTTTTTGTCAGTTTTAAGGAACTAAGTTTTGCTGTTATTAAATTGAACCATAGCTGTTTTGCCCTTTTTTGTTTTGCTTTTATTTTTTTTCTGACAGCACTTTCAGCCAATGAACAAAAGGGCCAAAAATTTTAAAGACAAACCCCCCAAAAGGTAAAGCTGCCGGTTCAAAACCCACGCCGTTTCTAAAGAAACCCACACTTTTTCCTGCTGAAAAAGCACTAGCGGTCGATTCTCCAAATAATTTAAAATATGTAACAAACAAATTTAAAAAACACAGAATACCTTCGTTTTGGGTTTTGCTGTATTTTTGAAAGGTCCTGCTCTAGTTTTTGTTGCAATTTTTTGTAATGGGTTGGGTTAAACTGAAAGTTTTTTAAGTCTACAGCAGCAGAAATTTCCTACTACGCAAGATCGGCCCTTTCCAATTCTGCGGTATTAGCCATAGATCAGAATAGATTAGCAAATATGTCTGCATTGTGTAAGAAAATATTACTTGCCCCTCAAGTTTTATAGAAATTTTTCTTAACGATTGCCCGTCCCAAATTTTTGTACAACTGCCTGTTTTCGTCTTTGCTGTCAATTCATTTTTAAAGAAACCGGCAATCCCGGCACAATCACTTTCTGCTCCCCATCTGGGAAAATTTTAAAAGTAAGAATTTTATCTAACAAAGTAGATGGATTATTTGGAACAATAATATTCTGTTTTTTTTTCCCTTCACGCCAAAGGGGTCTTTTTTTCTTCATGCGGGGCAAAATGCCCAAACTTTGACATTTTTTTTAAAAACAAAATAAAAAGTTTTTATTTAAAAACATGGGAGAAGAAAAAAATTATAGTTTTTTGTCCTGGAGACAAAATGGGGGAAAGACCCTTTTACACTCCATTCAATCATTGCGGCGTGAATTTTAAAAAAAGTGGTCAAAAACATTTATCAAAGTTAGGCCAAAAACCCCCCGAATTTATGACCCAATGATTTTGAAACAAAAAGACCATTTGTTTGGAAAAACCAAGGACAACTTGTTCAGCTACAACTAAACCCAACCCATCAAAGTTTTTAGCAAAGACTACAATAGACAAAGGCTCAGGTGAGGGGCAAAATCGCCTTGCATTTTTCTAAACCGCGAAGATAACAGTGAGGCATTTGCTAAACTTCAAAACACACAAAAACCCCAACAATAACCAAATACAAAACATACCCCTTAAAGATTTAACCCCAACACAGACGAATAAAGAAACCATTTTTTAAAGAAACGTTTTAAAAAACTATGCACGACCCCGCTACCTATAAAAAATAGGGCCCTTGATCTCTTTAAAAGCACCGAGCAAAATTAAAAAACCCAATTTAGCAAAACGGGGAACGGGGGGAGCAAAAAAAAAGGGAAAAAAGAAAAACTATTAGGCTGATGACCACAAAGGACCTGGGTTTAAAAAAAGAATAACACAAAGACTAAAAGATCTTGAAAAAGAAGACACAAGACAAAGGTTTTCTAATAACCAAACATTACGAACTCAATGAGCAAATAAAAAAACTATCCAAAGAAATTTTATATAAGACACGACCACAGCGAATAAAACACGTTTTTAAAACAAGGGGTCACTTAGAAGGGGTTATAACAGCCTTTGGTTTGCAATAAATACACTTGGGCTATTACGCGGTGGCGGTGGGGAAGGGAGGGCCCCCCCCCCCCGATAAATCATGGTAAAAAAAAACAAATTGATCACTTTCAAGTTATTAAAAAAATTACCATAAGGCAATAGACCTTTTACCTGGCATATTGGGGGGTCGTTAGCTGTTTTTGTCTACTGCAATAAAGTATTGGTTTTTATGCCGAGCACTTAGGGGCATTGTTGCTTAATATTGGGTTACTCTTTAGAAATAAAGCCCAAGTAACCTAGGGCAGAAACCCAATAACAAGGGCCGTCTTTTATTTCAGGGGCATCACGCCGCTTCAGGGCCCTTTGGGCTTTGGGGCCTGGGTTTTGGATGGGTTTGAGGGGACCTTTTTTTATTCTATTTTGGCTTAGTTTTTATGTCGTTTTGCCCAACCTTCTTTTCATTCCTGCAAAAAGATTTCATTTTTTGTATTTAAAATTTTGTTCCCCCCCTGACCTGGGGGTCAAAAGGGTAATGTTAAACCAGTCCCACAAAAAAAGTCTACTTTCGACTTGCAAATTGTAAAACATTTTGGGTACCTTTTAATACTTAAAGGGAAAAAAAGCAGAATTAAAATGGGTCCCAAAATTGCAAAATCGTTTTTGAGCTCAAAGCCATAAAGGGTCAGTTAGTTAGATCTTGCCTGTGCTTGCGAACCTAGCAAACACCAAACATAAGTCGAAAAAAGGCTTTTTTTTGCCTTTTTTCCCCCTTTTTTTTAGGCCCCCTTTGAATACCAAAATAATGTTTCCTGGGTGTTTAGCTCTTGCCTAGGGCCCGAGGTGAACGTTTTGGGGCGAAGAGAAAATTTTAAGAGGATTCCAATCAAGTTATACTTCTGGCACGCCCCAAAAAAAAAGGGTGCCTAAACCATGTTAAAAATCCAAATTTGTCTAAAGTCTTCTTTGGGTCAAAATCAAATTCGTTACAGACCTTTTTAAAAAACCTTGTAACTATTCTGTTGCGAAAAGGATTAAACTTTGTCTTTTGGTAAGGGTGCTTGCTTCAGATAAATCGTCTAAGGGGGAAAAAAAATGAAATCTAACCTGACCTCAAAAAGGATCAGGATATTTAAATGACACAACGACACCCACACCCATGATGCCAAAACCAGCAAAGTTTAACTGGTTCGGGTAAAACTGCTGGGGGATGATAACCACACTTCGCGATGTAGTCGTTTTTTAATAGGGGGTAAAGAATCTTTTTAAGGAGACTAATTTTTACTTAAAAGGGTGTCAGACTGAGCCCCAGAAATGCAAGGGTCAGTTGTTTTTTTTTAAAAGATGTGTGGGGGCCCAACAGTATTTTGCATAGAATTTGAAGCACCTTTTTAAAGTTTTAAAAAGTTTGTAACAATAAAAACCAAACAGCCCTTCGTTTTAGAATATGCTATTTGAAATGAATGGGGAACCCAAAGGGGTTTCACCCATAAATTTTTTAAAAATCGTAGGGTTTAATAAAATTGAAATCCAAGAAGAAAAATTTTTAATTTCAAAAATTTGGGGAGAAAGGAGACGTAATTAGCCAGTTAACCAAACCTGATGGTTTTTTACGGGGCTCCAAAAAAAAGCAAGATAATTTCGACAAACCCAAACTTAACATGAAATTTTTGAAAAATGTGACATTCAAACCTGAAAAAGAAGTAGTCAATTACTTTTTTGGTTAGAGTAGCTAAAATGTTAGGCTTTAAAAAAAACAAGTCATCATAGATTTTAGATTGCCCAACAAACTACTTTTGAGGGGGAATTTCCCTCATCTTGCATTACATTCTTTCTCTATGTTCTTTTTCACAGCACTGATAAAACTTATATGAGGAAGGCCCCCAAAGTTTTTAAAGCCTTTCCCTCAGGGGAAACGCATATTGCATTATGAAATTATCAATTCCCCAATTTACGTTTAAAAGTTTTCTTTGGGGGGTTTGGATCATTTTAAAAAAATCAAAGACCAAAACAGGGGGAAAATCGGAAAATGTAAAACCGCACATTGTTTTAAAAAAAATAAATTTGTTTTAAAAAATGTCACGGGGACCAACATCGGGGGTCACATTAGCGCCTGAGAGGGGTAACTTTAAAAAAAAAGCCTTGCAGCGTTGAGGCTTTGAACAAACGGGAAGATAGCACTTTGATGGGGTTTTGAGTCACTAAAATTGGTTATTTAACGAAAAAAGGGTTGACGACAACAAATTTTCCTAAACTAGAACAACTACCAATCTAAACAAATAATACAGTCGTATAATAAAAAATTTTCAAAAAACTGACAACAAATGGCACTTAAAACCAAAATTTTGAATGGGACAAAAATTTGAATTCAACCCATTTACATTTTTTGACCGTCAAAAAAGTTTCAGAAAAGCATTGAACTCTGGCCCTTTAAAAATGTAAAATCTTAGGGCCGAGGGCAACATCGAAAAGAATCGAAATAAAGAATTTGGGACAAACAAAACTCCTCCCAGAAGGAAACAGTTTTGAAGAAAACCCACTCCAAAATACAGTTCTTTCCACGCACTTATTAGGGGAAAACTTCACAATAATCTTGAAATTTTTTGTTTAAAAAATGGGGGAGAAGGACTTTGGGTGTCATGACAACCTTAGGGAAAAATTTTTATTTGCTGGCAAAACTTAGACGGACAAACAAAAGTTACTGGGGGTCGTCACGAGGTAAAATTTTTAAAGGGCTAACAAAAAGCAACAAAAACAAAGTTTGTCTTTTAAAAAAACAATCTGACAAAACTGATTGGATTAATCTGACACATTTAGACCTTTTAAGATTTTATTTACTGATCAAAATTTGACGGGGTATAAAACAACACAACGGTGTAAATTAAAAACTTTATAAAAATAGGGGCAAACGACTTTTGGGGTCAATGCCCATGTTTAAAATTTATTTAAAAACCCCCCCTTGTTCATTGATTTTGGACCAATGGTTGTGGAAAAACAATATTTTTCCTCGACCTATTACAAAAAATTTATCGTTAAATTTTTGGGTCATATAATTTTCTGCCCCCCCAAAATGGAAAAAACATATCACCCACAGAAGTTTTTTATGACGGATGAGAAAACATTAGTTGATCCTAGCAATAAACTTAGCGGGTCTTAGAACATTTCTTTTGACGTTTGAAGGAACCCCGAACTTTTTTTAAGATACTGTTTGGCAGAGAGAACAAGTTAAAAAAAAATACTTATCAAACCCGCTTTCAGTGGAAGACATGCTGGGATAATTGTGGATTTTAGTCAAAAATATAACCATTTAAAAGACTTTAGAAACAGTTAAAGACTGTATTTTATTTCACATGAAAGACAAACGCATTTGATGAATGTATGCGTGAAAATGATGTTATTGAAAACGATCAAGAAAAAAGAAGGGTAAGTAAAAACTTAAGTCTCAAAATTTCTAAATTATGTTAAAAACAATAATCCTACACATTATGTAGTTTTTTAAAGTGTTTTACTATTGAGAACTAAAAATAGGAAACTGGGGAAGCCGGCGGAGCAACAGCGAAACCGGTTTAGGGCCGTTTAGCGGGGGGGTGGGTACCAGAATCCTTTTTATGTTCTCTTACTTTTTACTCCTTTTCCCCAACCGGGGATTTTACTTTTCACTCTTTTACCCGGGGATTGTACTTTCACTCTTTTTACACCAGGGTTTTTCTTTTCACTCTTTCCACCGGGATGTACTTTCATTCTTTCACACCAGGTATTGTACTTTCACTCTTTTTCACAGGGATTGTACTTTCACCTTTCACAGCAGGGGATTGTCTTTCACTCTCTTCACAGCAGGGGTTGTACTTTTCACTCTCTTTCACCCAGGGTATTTACTTTTTACCCCCTTTCACAGCAGGGGATTGTACTTTTCACTCTCTTTCCAGCAGGGGAGACTTTTTTAAAAAATCTTTTACAGCGGGTATTGACTTTAAAAATCCTTTCACACCAGGATTTTACTTTTTACTCCTTTTCACCAGGGGATTTTACTTTTTTTTACCCTTTTACGCAGGGGATTTTACTTTTTTCCCCTCTTTTACACCAGGGATTGAACTTTTCACCTCTTTCACACCAGGGGATTGTACTTTTTTCCCCTCTCTTTCACCCAGGGTATTTACTTTTCACTCTTTCCCTTTTACAGCAGGGTTTTTGTCTTTTAACTCTTTCACAGCAGGAATAATTGTCAAAACCCCTCTCTTTTCACCCGGGTATTGTTTTTTTTTTCACTCCTTTCACACCAGGGGATTGTACTTTTCCTCTCTTTTACAGCATTTTTGACTTTTTCACCTCTTTCACACCCGGTTTTGACTTTTCACCCTTTCACACCAGGGGATTGTCTTTTCCCCTTTTCACACCAGGGTTTTACTTTTCACCCCTTTTACACCAGGGGATTGTACTTTTCACTCTCTTTCACACCAGGGTATTGCTTTTCACTCCTTTCACAGCGGGTATTGTACTTTTTCACTTTCTTTCACACCGGGGTATTGACTTTTCACCTCTTTCACAGCAGGAATTTTATTTTTCACTCTTTCACCCCGGGAAATTTGACTTTTCACCCCTTTTTCACCCCGGGGGGATTGTTTTTTCACTCTTTCACACCGGTATTGTACTTTTCACTTTTTCACACCAGGGTTTTGGCTTTTCACTCTTCACACCAGGGATTGTACTTTTCACCCCTTTCACACGGGGTATTGCTTTTCCTCTCTTTCATACGGGGAATTGTACTTTCCCACTCCTTTTCACCCGGGGGAATTTTCTTTTCACTCTCTTCACACCAGGGAGTACTTTTCACTCTCTTCCACACCAGGGTATTGCATTTTTCACTCTTTTTCACCCAGGTATTGACTTTTCACTCTCTTTCACAGCGGGTAGTACTTTTTCCTCTTTCACACCAGGTTTTGTATTTTTCACCTTTCACAGCAGGGTATTGTATTTTTCACTTTTTCACCCCGGGGATTGTTTTTTTTCCCCTTTTTCACACAGGGTATTGATTTTTCATCTTTCACAGCAGGGTATTGTACTTTTTTCCCCTTTTTCCCAAAACCGGGGTTTTGGGACTTTCACTCTCTTTACAGAGGGTATTGACTTTTTCACTCTTTCAACCGGGTTTTGTTTTTTCACTCTCTTTTTCAACACCAGGTATTGTACTTTTCACTCTTTCACACCGGGGTTTTTGTTTTTTTCACCCTTTTCACCCAGGGTATTGTACTTTCCCCTTCCCCTTTTTCACACAGGGTATTGTATTTTTTACTCTTTCACACCAGGTATTGTACTGTTTACTCCTTTTAAACCCCAGGGTTTTGACTTTTCACTCTCTTTCACACGGGTTTTTGTATTTTTTCCTCTCTTTCAACGGGTTTTGTACTTTCCCCCTTTTTTCACCCCGGGGATTGTACTTTTCACCCTTTTCACACCGGTATTGTACTTTTCACGCGTTTTCTCCCACTCCTTACTTTTTCATTCACCCGGGATTTTTTTCCCAAGCCCTTCATTTTTATCGCATAAAAAATTCGTGGACATGCTAGGGGTTACACACACCCCCACCAGTTTCCTCTCCATCCAGGTTTTTTGCTTGTTCACTCAGCCCTTTTTTAAAATTTTATGGTTTTGGGAACCTGGGGCCCTTGGGTTTCTCCCAACCCGTTCTTTTCCTTTCTTTGGCCCCCCATTACTGTCCATACCCCCGTCATAATTGTTAGTAAATTTTTCCATATCCCATTCTTTTATTCCCATATTTTGTCTTTTCCCTTAAACCCCAACCTTTTTGAAGTCCCACCCCCCCCCCCCCCCCCCCACCCTTCATTTTTCTCTCCACAAACGTTCCTTTTTACACCTCAACCCTATTCTTTTTTGCTTTGCGCGAACTTTACGATGCCGCTTCCCCTTGCCCCCTGTACTTTTCTTTCGGCGTTTTGAACATAGGAGGGGACACCATTTACAACTCCCTCCAGTTCTCCACCTTCCATCCCCCGTTTTTTTCACTTTTCCTATGTTCTTCCCCATCCTCTTTAAATGCTCTAAACTTTTCCTCCCCAAGCACTTCTCAGGCATAATCTTCTCCCACACCCTCGATCTTGTTTCCCCTTTCTCCTTCACCTTAATCTTTCACCTTCCTTCACTCGTCCTCATTCACCTTCCTCACTCTCCACTTTCATCCTTCTCTTCACTCGTCCAACTTTCATCCTTCCTTCACTCGCCCATCTTCACCTTCCCTTTTCACTCTCCATCTTTCCCCTTCCTTCACTCGCCATATTCATCTTCCCTTTCACCTCCATCTTTTCTTCCTTTCCCACCGTCCATCATTCACTCCACTCCCCATTTTCCCTTTTCCGTCTTTCAGTATCATTCTTATTTCCCAATGAAAATGTGCACAGCGCGGAAAAGCAAAAGAAAGAAAAATAATGATCAACTCTGAGGAACCCTGTAAATTAAGAAGCACTGTTGTCATAAATTTTTTAACAAGGCACATGCATTCAAAAGGCTTTCTGGGAGAACAATAATTTTTTTTGATAATCAAAAGTTGAAGACAGAAAAAAAAAACGTATCTGTTCCCCAAAAGCCCAAAAATCATTATCATATACAAGGAATTTTAAAAAAGAACATTTGACGCTTTCTTTTCGTTAAAAGTTTTGTTGGTCTTTTATTTTTTGTAAAAAAATAAAGCGGAAATCGTTTTAAAACCCTCGCGGAAAAAAAAGAAATAAATAATATATTATTATATTTATAAATATATAATAATACATACATTGTGTGTGTGTGCGGGGTGTGGGGGTGGTGGGGGTGGGGCCGCGCCGGCCGCGCTTTTGTGTGTTAGTGTGTGTGGGTTGAGTAGTGTGTCGTGTGTGTTTGGGGGTTGTTTTGGTTTTGTGGGGGGTGGTGGTGGTGGTTGTGTGTGGTGGGGGTTTACGCGTCGACGCTTCCGGGGCGCCGCAGGTTGAATGTGATTTTTTGCCTGCCACGTACTAGGGGGTTGATATTAATAGGGGGGCGGGCGCGGCGCATTCGTGTGTGGTTGGGTGTGGTGTGGGGGGGGTTGGTGTGGTGGGGTGGGGTGTGTGTGTGGCGGGGCTGCGTGCGTGGTTTTGGTCACGCGCGATTGGTCTGTGTGTGTCTTTGGGGTTTTGTGGCGGGGGTTGCGTATGTATATATTCGGCTTTGAGCGCGCATATTTTGAATTTTGTAGGCGCGCGCGAGCGCTTCCGCTTGTTGTGGTGGTAATATAATAAATATAATCAAACAATTATTTAAATATGTTGGGTGTGGTGTTGTGGTGGTGTGTGGGTGTGTGGTTGGGGCGTGCTGCGTGCGTGGGCGCCCGTGCGTGCCTGGTTTTTTTTGGGCCCGCGGTCCTTGGGGGGTGTGCGCGCGCGCGTGTGGGGGTCTGATGGTGCGTGTTGTGTGGGTGTGGGGGGTGTGGTTTTGGGTGTGGGTGGTGGGGTGGGGGGGTGGGGGAGCGGGGGAGGGGGTGCAGAACATTTTTTGGGGTGTCCAGGGGTTTGGGGGGGTTGGGGGGACACGACAGGGAAAAGAGGGGGGATGGAAGGTGTAAGGGGGAAGGGGGCGGGACAGTGGGAATTGGGGTGTTTGTGGAGGACGCAGGGCAGGGGAAAAGAGGGGGGAGGAGTGTAAGGGAAGGGGGCGGGACAGTGTTTTGGTGGTTTGGGGGGGGAGCGACGGGGCAGGGAAAAGGGGGGGAGGGAGAGGTGTGAGGAAGGGGCGGACAGTAGTGTTCATACTTTTTCAAATGAAAAATTTTTTTCGTTGCTTTAACGTTTTTGTCGGTTCTTGAATGACGACCAAACAGGGGCTACCACATGATTTTTTTTTTTTTTTTTTGCAGAATGCGGGGTAAGGCTTAACGGGGGTTTTCTCCCCTCTCCTCCTCCTCCCCTCGCCCCCCCTTCCTCCTCTCTCTCTCCTCTCTCGAACAAAACCCCCTTCTCTCTCCTCTCTCTCTCTCCTCTGAACTAACCTCTCTCTTTCTCCTCCCCTCCTCTCTCCTCCTCTCTCTGAACGAATCTTTCTCTCTCTTTCTCTCTCTCCTCTCCCCTCTAAACTGAACTCTCCTCTCTCTCCTCCCTCTCTCTCAATCTCTCTCTCTCTCCCTCTCCCCTTTTCTGATTTTGACCCTTTTTCTTGTGTTACTTTTTTTCTTCATTGATTCTTTAATGTTTTAGGCATAAAAAGGGGGTCAACAGCTTGCTTTTATTATTTTCTTTGTGGTTAGAAAACATTGTCACATTTTTTATCTTTAAAAGCTTGCAAAAAAAAATAACTTGCAAACCTGCCTAAAAGGGGGAAAATTGATTTAAACGGCGAAGATGTTATCGCGATTTTTTTTTTAACTGAGAATCTGAAGTAAAAGGGTCGGCAAATCTATCATTTTTTTTCAGAAATATCCTCTTTTCAATGCCATTATTACTAATCTTGGTGACTACTCCTTTATGACCGCCGAAGGTACCAAAAAAAGACTGCTTAGGGTATAATTTTAGAAGAATTTCCACTAACAAATGCAAATCTAAGCCCACAAAGGGAAAAAAATTTTGCCCAAACTTTACAACTGGAGCATACATTAAACTTTACTGGAACAAAGGGGCGTTTTCCGGAGAGAAAACACAACAACGAATTTCAACAGGGAGGGGGGGGGGGGGGGGGGGACCCAACACGTTGCGCAACATCAAGTTTAAAAGCAGAACTTATACAACTTTCCCCAAAGACAGTTTTTGGATAAATCACTTGACCGTTTTACATGGGGTTTCAACTAAAATTGATAGTTACAGCAAGGGAAAAAGGCTTCTTTTTAAAAGCTTTAGCTTTAACTATGGGGTTTAAGTACAACAACAACAAAAACGCCGTTCCACAGCGCCACCACTCAGTCAAAAGTTTTTTAAAGAGCCCGCACAGCTTGTTGAAAAAGACAAACTCAACTACGCTTTGGGAAGACTCTGGCAAACCGGCACATACAAATACATTGAATTCTACCCAAAACTGGCTAGCTTTTCTTTCGGAAAAAAGTCAATTGTCAAAAGCAACGTTTTTATCTGAAGCCTTTTTGTATTGAATTTAGAAACAAAGTATTTTTTAATCTGGGAACGAATATCCTTGACTGGGCAGAACGTGAATACTTTTAAATAATTTAATTGCGTTTGATTTTTCTGAATTGTTTATAAAATTCATTGCATGTTAATGTGATAACTCATAATTGGGGTTTAGTCATTTTATAAAAAGTGTTATTCATTCTGTCCCGGTTTGGGTTCTTTATATTGTACCTTAAAAAAACACTTCACTCGGTATGCATGTTTTTCCCCTCTTAAATTACTTGGGAAATTTTGTTTACTGACAGTATGAATCCTAGGGGGGCATTATTATTTTCTATTTATTAGGATAGTGACTACTGATTTCACCATGAACTGGCATGTCCTATTTTTTTTTAGGCATTGATTCATGATTTGTAAAACTCAAGGGGCTCGAACTTCGATCAAGGATACAGTTGGATTTCTTTTTTTTAAGGGGGGTCTAAGAAATTTTATTTGGAAAAAACGAGCTTGATGAGAATTCAAACCAAACGGATTTCCACTATTTTCTTTTTTTAAATTTGCTGACCTGCCTTGAAAAATGTTCAATCGCAGCAACCTTGCGGGGGGCCTCGAAAGCGGGATCCACTTAAAAAAAGAAATTTCTTCCCCTACTATTTTGGGTAAAATTTTTTAATGTCTTGTGTGCCGAGAGAGCAGAAAATTAACGAAGCTTTGATAATCCAAGACAGGATGCTGCCAGCACTGATTGCTTCTTTTTTCACTGGGACACAAAGCAGTGACATTCTCAACTTCAACACGTACATCGAAGTCTTTCCCCGTGGGTTTTTGCGAGTTTCTGGGTGCACAACAATGCTCAGTTTTATGTGCTAAAATACTTTTGACATTTTCCCCCCCCCCCCCTTTTTTTTTTTTTTGTTTTTGTTTGAAAAAGAATTTCTGCCCCTGGAAATATCTTTTTCTGAAAATCAGCAATGTTAAGAATTCATTTGAATATCTGAAAAAATGTAGAAAGCAAAAAAAAACAAAAAGAAAACAAAATTTTTTTGCATTGCGACACTCGTGGTTTCCCCAGTTTTTGGAACCATTCACTGGCGTATGCGCGGGCCCCTAGGGGAACTGTAGAAACAAAAGTTAAAATTGTCTTTTGAGGTGTCATTGATTTTCACCCTTGCACCGATTGTGTAAAAGTTTTTTGAGTTCCAATTTTTCTTTTTTAAAAACAATAGCATTGAAAATATTTAGAGTTAAAAGGGGTTTTGGAAAAAACACGGGGTGACATAACAATTTTCGTTTTAAAGGAATATATGGCTGTTTTTTAGAATTTTTCTTTGCATCGGGGGGAATGGTCGGCACGCGCCGGGCACATCAGCCCGGACAGAAAAATAAAAGGGCAGATACATTTTTAAAAATTTACAGTAATGACAATCTGCCACAAAGATTGTTATGTTTCACAGGTTTTAAAATCGCCCAAGCGATTTAATGACATGATGAAACAAGCCACAACTATTTAATTTTAACATGATGACGACAAACTTTCCCACCCTATGTTTAATTTTTTCAGGAAATGACAATCTCCCCCACTGTTTTTAATGTTTTTAAAAAGGATATGAAACGCGCACAACTGTTTTTAATGTTTTTTCGGATGAGACAATCTGCCCCAACTGTTTGTTTTTGACAGTGATAGAAACTGCCCACAACGTTTTTTTGTTTTTACGTGATGAGACAAACCCCCTTT
>JAMYXO010005807.1:0-14762 GCA_033310375.1 Conus canariensis | reverse complement strand
TGATGTCAGATTATGAAATGATGGAAATCGTTCTGCAGAGAATAGATTCCCAAGTGTGTTTTTCGTTTAGCATAAAAAGTGACTTTTTTTTTGTTGAATGGGTTTTGGGTTCAGTGCACAAATGCATTGGGTATAAAGAAAAAAAATCACCCCACAACGGGTTTCATTGCTTTTAATTTTGTTCTTAGATGTCGATCTAAAAACCCCTCGGGTTGTACCAATTGGGAAAGAAGTCGATTTTTTGGTCAAAAATTTAAAAATGCTTTCCCCTGTGCAAAGTAGCCTGTGATTCTTCTTAAGGAGGGTGATACAAGAGAAAAAAAAAAAATTGACGGACTCACTACATTGTAAACAAATGCATTTACTATGGACTGGTATGAATTCGGGGAGTAGAAAGGCAAACTGCCTGTGGAGAAAAAAGGCTTATAAGAGAATAAAAAAATACTTTAAATTGAGATCAGGCATTTTTGCCACCAACGTCAATTCTTTCAGGCAAACCCAATTTGACTGTTCTGACGGGATAAAAAAATTGTGGGCGCAGTGTATTAATATGGGGTTTGTGTGGGGGTGTGTGTGTGGTGTTTTGTGTGTGTGTGGTGGGGTGTGTGGGTGTATGTGTGTGTGTGGGTGTGTGTGTGGTGTGTGATTTTGGGTTTGTGGGATGTGTGTGGGGTGTGTGTGTGTGTGTGTGTGTTTGTTTTTTTGTGGTGGTGGTGTGTATGTGAATGTGTGGTGTGTTGTGTGGGGGTGTGTGTTTTGTGTTTTGTGTGGTGTGGGGTGTGTGTGTGGGGGCCGCGCGGCGTGTAGGTGGTGTATTGCAGGTAAGCATCCTTTAGATAACACTGTTAAAAAAAAAATGGGGGTTTTTTCGACAATTAGGATTGTGCATTTTGCCTTGCAACTATCACGTGTTACAAAGCATTGTTTTTGGAATTCAAATACAAAAATTTTGTCAAAAACGAAAAATCTGTCAGGGGTTATATGAAGTTGGGTCAGGATCACAGACCCTTTTTGGGGGGCCAACATGTTCAGAATTAAAAAGTGAGAAATCTTTCTGCAGAAAGAGTGATTTCCAAGTTTTCGTGTTTGTTTACCCTTTAAAATGATTGTTTTTTTGAACTCGGTTTGGGGCAACGCACAAATGCATCGGTTAAAGCAAAAATCACACCCCAAAAAGGTCATTGCATAATTTGGTCTTAGATGCCCATCTAAAAACAATCTGTTGTTCCAATTAGGAACAGAAGTCGATTCGTTTTGGTCAAGAATCAAAAGGCAATCCCTGTGCTAAAGTAGCCGTGTGTCCTCTTCTTAAGGAGGTGATAAAAGGAAAAAAAAATGACGACTCCTACAGTAAAAAAAGTGGCATTACTTTTGATTGTATGAATTACGGGGAGACAGAAAGGACAAGATCATGTTGCAGAAAAAAGGGCTTATCAAGATATATAAAGGAATACTTTAACATTGAGACAGAGCCTTTTTGCCCAACACTCAATTTTTTAGCCAAAACCCAATTTGACTGTTTTGCGGGTAAATAAATTCCCCGCGGGTCGTTTTTTATTTTATTTAAGCGGTGTGTATGTGTTGTGTGTGTGTGTGTGTGTGTGTGTGTGTGTGTGTGTGTGTTGTGTGTATTTGGGGGTGTATGGTGGGGTTGTTTGTGTGTGTGTGTGTGTGGGGTGTATGTGTTGTTGTGTGTTGGGGGGTGTGTGTGTGTGTGTGGGTGTTTTGTGTGTGTGTGTGTGTGTGTGGTTGGGGGGTTCGTGTGGTGTGTGTGGGGGTGTGTGTGTGGGGCGTTTTGTCGCGTGTGTATTTGCAGGTAAGCTTAAACCTTTTCCCAGAAAAAACACTGTTAAAAAAAAAAAGAAATCGGGTTTTTTTTGGGCCCAAATTTTTAAAAGGGTTTTTGTGCCCATTTTGCGGTAATTAACAACGTGTTAAAAAACGTATTTGTTTTTTTCAAAATTTTTTCACAATTTAAAATTTTTTTTGCCCCAAAAAATTTTGAAAAAAATTTTTGGGGTAAAGGTGGAAAAAATTAATTTTTTAAAAATTGGGGGTAAACCCCATAAACAGCCTTTTTTGGGGGGTTGGCCCAAAGCTTTGATGTCAAGTTTTAAAAATGATAAAAAAAATATTTCTCCCGGGAAAGGTAGTTCCCCAAGTGCCGTGTTCTTTTACCCCCCCCCCCTTGAAATTTTTGTTTTTTGAACCCCCCCCCGGTTTTTTTAAAGCGGGAAAACAAATGGCATTGGGGTTATAAAGAAAAAATTTTCACCCCCCAAACCAAAAAAGGTTTCAAGGGGCTTTTAAATTTTTTTTAGATGTCGATCAAAAAACCAATCTGTTGATACTATTTGGGAAACAGAAAGCTCGAATTCGTTTTGGTCAAAAATTTTCAAAAATGCAAAAACCTGTGCTAAAGTGGGCCGTGTGTCTCTTCTTAAGGATTTTTGAAAAATTAAAAAGAGAAAAAAAAAAAAAAAAGACGGATTCAAAAACTTTGTCAACAATGGGGCCTACTTTGATTGGGTTTTTAAAAATTTTAACGGGAAAGAGATAAAAAAGGAAACAAGACAAAAGGCAATTTTGGTTTATCCCAGAAAACAAAAAGGCTTTTTCAAAAAGGATATAAAAAAATTATTTTTTAAAATTTGACATTCCGGGAACTTTTTTTGCCCCCCAACAGTCTAATTTTTTTTTGGGGCGAAAAACCAAAATTTTGCTGTTCTGCGGAGGGAAAAAAATTCTGGGCGCGCAGGGGTTTTAAATTTTTAAGTGTACATAAAGGTGTGTGTGTAGGGTTTTGGGTGGGGGTTGTGTGTTTTAGGGGTTGTGGAGTGTGTGTGTGTGTGTTGTGGGGTTGTGTGGTTGTGGGGTGTTTTTGGGGGTTTTTGTGTGTGTGCGTGTGTGTGTTGTGTGTTGTGGTGTTGTGTGGTGTGTATGTGTGTGTGGGGTTGTGGGTGTGTGGTGTTGTGGTGTGTGTTTTTAAGGGTTTTGTGTGTGTGTGTGGTCCTGTGTGTGTGTGTTTTGTTTTAATTGTGTGGGGTGCGGCGTTTGGGGTGTGTGTGTTTTGTGTTTTGGGGTGGTGTGTGGTGTGTGTGTGCGTGTTTTTGGTGTTGGGGTGTGTGAGGTGTGTGTGTGTTCCCAGGTGCCCCATAACCTTTTCCAGTTTAACCCCTTTTTGAAAAAAAAAAATCGGGGTATTTTCGAAAAAATTTTAAAAAGGAAATTTCCTTTTTGACATTTTGCGTTGAAAACCTATCAGTGTTTCAACGAATTGTTTTTCGAATGTCACAAATAAAAAAAAAAATTTTGCCCCAAAACTAAAAAAGCCTGCCCGTGGGATTATTAATGAGGGTTGGCAAAAATCAACGGGCCCTTTTCGGGAGGCCAGTTTGGGGGGGCAGATTATGAAATGATGAAAAATTCTTTCTGCAGAAAGTTTAAAATTTCCCAAAGTTTACGTGTTCGTTTAGGGGGTAAAAAGGTGACTTGGTTTGTTAACTCTTTTTGGGTTTTCAAGCTGCCCCAAATGTTTTGGGAAATTAAAAGGAAAAAAATCCAACCCAAAAAGGTCTTTTGGCTTTATTTTTTCTTAGAGGTCGTTTCCTAAAACAATGTGTTGTTTACTGTTGGGAAACAGAAAAAAGCTCGTTTTCGTTTGGTCCAAAAATAAAAAATTGAAATACCTGTGCAAAAAGTGGGACCGTGTGATCTCTTCTTAAGGGGGGTTGATAAAAAGAGAAAAAAAAATGAGGGGACTCATACAATTGTCAAAAAATTTTGGAAATCCCTTTTTGATTGGGGTATAGAATTCCCGGGGAGTTTTGGGAAAGGCCCAAGACTGCCCCGGTTATGCGGAAACAAAGGGCTTACCCAAGAGATATAAAAAAAAATTTACTTTAACATTTGACATCGGGAGCATTTTTGCCCCCCAACAGTCTAATTCTTTTAGCGAAAAACCAAAATTTGATGTTCTGACGGGAAAAAATTTAATTCCCCCGCGCGCAGCGAAAATTATGTGTATTTGTGTGTGTGTGTGTGTGTGTGTGTGGGGTGTGTTTGCGTGTGTGTGTGGGGTTGTGTGTGGGTGTGTGTGTGTGTGTGTGTGTGTGTGTGTGTGTTTGTGTGTTTTTTGGGGGTGTATGTGTGTGTGTATGTGTGTCTGTGTGTATGTGTTTGTGTTTTGTGTGTTTTGTGTGTGGGGTGTGTGTGTGTGTTTTTGTTTTGTGTGTTTTGTTTTTGTTTGTGTGTGTGTGTGTGTGTGTGTTTTGTGTGTGAGGTGTGTGTGTTGTTTTGTTTTGGTGTGGTGGGTGTTTTTTGTATTTGTTTGAGTTTTGGTGTGGTTTTTGTGTTTTTTGTGTGTGTTTTGTGTGGGGGGTTTTGTTATGTGGGGTGGTGTGTGTGTGTTGTGTGTGGTTTGTGTGTGTGTGTTTTTGTGTGGTGTGTGATGTTTTGTTGTGCCGTGTGTGTGTGTGTGTTTTGGGTGTGTGTGTTTTGTGTGCGTGTAAAGCGGGTGTATTGCAGGTAAGTTTTCCCTTTTCCCGATAAACATTTTGAAAAAAAAAAAAAAAGGGGAAATTTTTCGGGGGAAAAAATTTTTGGAAAATTTTAAAGGAGGGACTTTGTGAATTTTTGGTTGAAAAATTTTCCGGTGTTAAAAAAAAACCCGTAATTTTTTTTTTTTTCAAAATTTTTAAAAATTCCCCTTTTTTTTTTTTGCCAAATGAAAAAAAATTCGGGTCGGGTTAAATTTAATTTGAAATTGGGGTTTTTAAAACATAAAGCGTTTTTTTTTGGGGTGGCCAGCTTGATTTTAAAGAAAAAATAAAAAATAAAAAAAGGGGGAAGAAATTTATTTTTTCTGCAGAAAAAAGTAGATTAAAAAAGTGTAGTGTTCTTTTTTACGTTTTATAAGGGGGACTTTTTTTTGTTAAAAATTTTTCGGTTTGGTTCAAGCTGCCAAATGCATTGGGTTTAATAAACCCTAAAAATCACACAAAAAAAGGTCATTGAATAATTTTTTTTTTAGTGTGGGACTAAAAAAAAACTGTTGATATTATTTAGGAACGGGAAAGTCGATTCGTTTGGTCAAGAATAAAAATGAACCCCCTGTGCAAATAGCCCGTTTTGATCTTTTTTCTTTAAAGGGAGGGTGTTATAAAGAAAAAAAAAAAAAGGACGGATTCACTACATTTTTAAAAACAATGTGGCTTTACTATTGATTTCGGAAAAATAGAATTACGGGAGGATAGAAAAAACCAAAGATTTTGCCTTTTGTTTTGCAAAAAAACCAAAAAGGCTTATCAAGAGATATAAAAAAATTATTTTAAAACTTTTGACATAAAGGAGCTTTTTTTGCCCCCAACGTCAAATTCTTTCAGCGAAAACCAAAATTTTGGGACTTTTTCTGACCTGTTTAAAAATTTAAAATTTCGCGGGCAGGTGTATTTATGTGAATTGTGTTTTTGTTTTATTTTGGGTGTGTGCGTTTTTTTGTGTGTGTGTTTTTGGGAAGTGTTTTTGTTTTGTGTTTTGTGTGAAAAGTTGTTTGTGTGTTTTTGGGGGGTTGGTGTGTTTTGTGGTTGTGGGGTGTTGTGTGTGTGTGGGGTGGGTGTGTATGTTTTGTGTGTGTTTGTGTGTGTGTGGGGTGTTTTGTGTGTGTGTAAGTGGGTGTGTGTGTGGGGGGGTGTGTGTGTTGTTTGTTTTGTGGTGTTTTGTGTGTGTATGTGTGTGTGTGTGCGGGGTTTTGTGTGTTTTGGTGTGTGTGTGTGTGTGTGTGTGTGTGTGTGTGGTGCGGTGTGGTGGGTGTGTGTGTGGGGTGTGTGGGGTGTTTTGGGCAGGTGACCAAAAACCTTTTTCGAAAAAACCACTTTTGGGAAAAAAAAAATCGGGTTTTTTTTTCGAAAATTACAGGTTTCGTTGGAAATTTTTTGCGGTTTTTTAAAATTATAAACGTGTTACAAAAAACCATTTTTTTTCGAATGTCACAAAAAAAAAAAAAAATTTCCCCCCAAAAACTAAAAAAAATTTTCAGGGGATTATAGGTTTGGGAAAAAAATTTCACCCCCTTTTTTCGGGGGGGCCCAGCTTGATGTCAGCCTATAAAAATGTGAAAAAATTTTCCTTTCTGCCGGGGAAAAAAATTTTAAAATTAAAAACCCCAAGTGAAAACGGGTTCGTTTAGGGGTTTAAAAAGGGGACTTGGTTTGTTCCCAAACTCTTTTTGGGTTTTTCGCTCCCACAAATGATTCGGAAATAAAGCAAAAAATTTCCAACCACAAAAAAGGTCATTGATAAAATTTTTGTTTTTTAGATGTCAAATTTTTATCCCAAATGTGGTTTGAAAAACCGGGTTGGGAGGGGAAACAAAGAAAAGTTTTGGGTTTTTTGGGGTTTTGGTCAAAAAAATTCAAAAATCCCAAAAAACCTTTGGTTGCAAAAAGGTTGTCCGTGTAAAATTTTTTTCTTTTTTAAAAGGTAGGGGATTAAAAAAAAAGGGGAAAAAAAAAAATAAAAATGACGGACCCACTACATTGTTTAAAAACAATTGTGGCCATACTATTGTTTTCGGTTTTTAAAAATTTACGGGGAGTTTTAGAAAAGGACAAGACTGCACTGTATCCCGAACAAAGGCTTATCAAGAGATAAAAAGAATATTTTTAACATTGACATCAGAGCATTTTTGCCAACCCCAAAACCAGTCAAAAATTTCTTTTAGGGGCAAAACCACAATTGGACTGTTCTGACGGGAAAAAAATAATTCGCGCGCGCACGGTAATTATGTGTATATGTGGGCTTGTGTGTGTGTGTGGGGTGTGTGTGTGGTGTGTGGTTTTTTTTTGGGGTGTGTGGGGGTGTGGGGTTTGTGTGTGGGGTGTGTTTTGTGAAAATTTGTGTGTGGTGTTTGTGTTTTTGTGGGGGTGTATGTGTTTTGTGAAAAGTGTGTTGTGGGGATGTGTTTGTGTGTGTGTGTGTTTTGTGTTTTGTGTGTTTTGTGTGTGTGTGTGTGTGTTTGTGTGTTTTGTGTGTTTGTGTGTTTTTGTGTGTGTGTGTTGGTGTGTGAGTGTTTTGTTTTGTGTGTTTTTTGTGTGGTTTGTGGTGTATTTGTGTGTTTATGGTTGTGTTTGTGGAAAATTTTTTTGGTGTGTGTGTGTGTGTGTAGTGTGTTGTTTTTTTGGTTGTGTGTGTGTGTGTGTGTGTTGTGATTGTTGTGTAAATTTCCCCCCTTTGTGTGTTTTGTGTGTGTGTGGGGTTGTTTTGCGTGTCAGCTTTGTTTTATTGCAGGTAAGCTTAACCTTTCAGTTTAAAACACTGTTGAAAAAAAAAAAAGGGAAAGGGGTTTTTTTGGCCCAAAATTTAGTGGATTGTGACATTTTGCGTTGTAACTATCAGTGTTACAACGTATTGTTTTTCGAATGTCACAATAAAATTTTTTCCCCCAAAAACTGAAAAATTTTTCAGTGGATTATATAAAAATTGGGTAAACTTCACAGCCTTTTTTTTTTGGGGGGGGGTGGCGCTTGTTTTTTGATTATAAAATTGATGAAAAATTATTTCTGCGGGAAAGGGTAGATTCCCCCAAGGTGTACGTTTTCGTTTAGCATATAAAAGGGGCTTTTTTTTGTTGAACTCGGTTTGGTTCCCCCCTGCCCCAAATTCATTCGGTATAAACCCAAAAAAAATAAAAACCCCCAAAAAAGGGTAATTGCAATTTTGTTTTAGTTGTCGTTTTAAAACAAATCTGTTGGGTTTAACTAGTTAGGAACAAAAAGTTTCGATTCGTTTGGTCAAAAATTTCAAAATGCAAACCCCTGTGCAAAAGGTTGGGACCGTGTGATCTCTTCTTAAGGGGGTGATAAAAAAAGGGGAAAAAAAAAAAGAGGATTCACTACATTGTCAAAAAAATGGGGTTTCCTATTGTTCCCGGTATGGGAATTAGGGGAGAGAAAAGAAAAGAAAAGCTGAAATGTATGCGAACAAAGGCTTTTTCAAGAGATTTAAAAGGAAATATTTTTAAACATTTTTACATCGGGACATTTTTCCCACAAAAAAGTCAAATTTTTTTTAAAGCCCCAAACCACAATTTAAACTGTTTGACCTGATGAAATTTCTGCCCCCAAGCCCCCCCCCCCCCCCCCGTGTTTTTTAATGTGTACATTTTGTGTGTGTGTATGTGTGTGGGGTTTTACCGTGTGTGTGTGTGGTGGGTTTTTGTGTGTGTTGTGGGGTGTGTGTGTGTGGGTGTGTGGGTGTTTTGGGCTGGGGTGTGCGTGTTTGTGTGTTTGTTGTGTGTGTTGGTGTGTATGTGTGTGTGTGTTTTGTGGGGTGTGGTGTGTTTGTGTGTGTGTAAGTGTGTGTGTGTGGTGGGTGTGTGTGGTGTGTGTGTGTGTGTGTGTGTGTGTATGTTGTGTGTGGTGCGCGGTTTGTGTGTGTGTGTGGGGGCGTGTGGTTGTGTGTGTGTGTGTGTGTGCGTGTGGGGTTTGTGTGTTTTTGGGGTGTTTTTTGTTTTGGGGTTTTGGGCCAAGGTTTTGACCCCAAAACCTTTCAGATAAAACAAATTTGTTTGGAAAATAAAAAAAAAAATTGGGGTTTTTTGGGGACAAATTTACGGGAAATCGTGACATTTTGCGTTGTAACTATCAGTGTTCCCAACCCCGAATTTTTTTCAAAATTTTCCACAATAAAAAAAAATTTTAAAAAAAAAAGGAGGGGTTTTTGGGGCAAAAACCCACACCCCTTTTGGGGGGGAGGCCAGTTGAGGTCGGGATTTTTGAAAGGGATGATAAATCTTTTCGGGCAAAAAAGATTAAATTCCCCAAGGGGTTTTACGTTGTTCTTTTTTTCGGGTATAAAGTAAAATTTTGGGTTTTGGTTAACTCTGTTTGGTTCAAGCTGCACAAATGATTTCGGAAAAAAGGGAAAAAATACACCAAAAAAAGGTCATTGCATAATTTGTTCTTAGTGTCGATTTTAAAAAAAACTTTTTGAAATAGTTAGGAAAAAAAAGCTGGGATTCTTTTTTGGTAAAAAATAAAAAATGCAATACCTGTGCAAAAAGTAGACCGTGTGATCTCTTCTTAGGGGAGGGTGATTATAAAGAGAAAAAAAAAAAGGGACGGTTCATTTCCATTGTCAACTTGGGGCAAAACTTTTGATTGGGTTTATAGAATTACGGGAAAGATAGAAAGGACAAGCCTCATTTTGTAGGGCAAAACCCAAAGGCTTTTTCAAGAGTTAAAAAAGAATCCCCTTTTAAACTAGGGCCCATCGAGCATTTTTCCCACCAACAGTCAAATTTCCCTTTTGGGCCGCAAACCCCAATTTGATGTTTGAGGGGGTAAAAAAAAATTTCCCGCGCGCGCACCCCGTAATTTTTTGTGTTTATGTTTGTGTGGGGTTGTGTGGGGTTTTGTGTGTGTGTGGTGTGTTGTGTATTGTCCCTTGTGTGTGTGTGTGTGTGTGTGGGTGTGTGTGTGTGTGGGGTGTGTGTGTGTGTGTGTTTGTGGTGTGTATGTGTGTGTGAAAAGTTTTTGTTGTTGTGTATGTGGGGGGTGTGTGTGTGTGTGTTGTGTGGGGGGTTGTGTGTGTTTTGTGTGTGGGTGTGTTTTTTTAAGTGTGGGGAGTGTTGGGTGTTTTGTGTTGAAAGGGTGACCATAACCTTTCAGATAAAAAACTGTTGAAAAAAAAACCCGGGTTTTTCGAAAAATTTTCAGGATCGGGAAAAATTTTGGTTTTTAACTATCACGTTTTAAAAAGAATTGTTTTTCAAATTTTCAAAATAAAAAAAAATTTGCCCAAACTAAAAAAAATTTGTCGTGGATTATATGGGGTTTGGGGAAAAAAATTCACCCCCCTTTTTGGGGAGGCCAGTTTGATGTCAGATTATAAAAATGATGATAAATTTTTTCTGCAAAAGAAAAAAATTTTCCCAAGTGTCCGTTTTTTCTTTTTCGGGTTTTAAAGTGATTTGGGGTTTGTTAAAACTCTTTTTTGGTTCAAGCTGCACAAAGATTTCGGAAAATTAAAGCAAAAAATTCACCCACAAAAGGTCATTCCCTTTAATTTGTTTTTAAGATGTTCGATCTAAACAATTTTTTGTTGATCCAGTTAGGAACAAAAAGCTGTTTTTGGGTTTGGTAAAAAAATAAAAAATGCAATACCTGTGCTAAAGTAAAACCGTGTGATCTCTTTTAAGGAGGGTGATTAAAAGGAAAAAAAAAAAGGGACGGATCACTACTTTTTAAAACAATGGGGGATCTATTAAATTTTTTTTTAGAATTACGGGAGGGATAAAAAAGGGACAAGGGGCCACTGTATGCAGAAAAAAAGCTTACCCAAGAGATATAAAAAAATACTTTAACATATGACTCATGTTTTTTGCCCCCAAACCAGTTATGTGTATTGTGTCGTGTTTTTGGTGTGTGTGTGGGGTGTGTGTGTGTGTGTGGTGTGTGGTGTTTTGTGTGTGTGTTTTTGTGTGGTGGGGGTTTTGCGTTGTGTGTGTGTGTGTGTGTGTGTGTGTGTGGGGTGTGTTTTGTGTGTTTTTTTGGGGTTTGTGGTTTGTTTGGTGTGTGTAAGTGTGTTTGGTTTTAAGTGTTTGTGTGTGTGTGTGTGTGTGTGTTTTGTGTGTGTGTGTTTGTTTTGTTTGTGGGTTTTTTGTGTGTGTTGTGTGTGTGTGTGGGGGTTGTGTGTGTGTGTGTGTTTTTTGTGTGTGTGTGTGTGCGTGGGGGTTTGTGGTGTGTGTGTTGCAGGGGGACCATAACTTTTCAGAAAAAGGGCTGGAAAAAAAAAAATCGGGTATTTTCGAAAATTACCAGCTTTTGTGACATTTTGGGGTTGAAAACTTTTACGTGTTAAAACGCATTGTTTTTCGAATGTCACAATACAATTTTTTGCCAAAAACTGAAAAAAACTGCCCAATGGATTATATGAAATTGGGGGAAACTTCACACCCGTTTTGGGGTGGCCAGCTTGTGTCAGATTTAAAAAAAATGATGAAAAATCTTCTGCAGAAGGTAGATTACCAAGTGTACGTTTTTCTTTTTTAGCACAGGGGAAGTGATTGGGTTTTGGGTTAAAACCCCGGGTTTGGGTTCAAGCTGCACAAATGCATTCGGTATAAAGCAAAAATCACCCCAAACAACGGTCATTGAAAAATTTTGTTCTTGATGTCGATCTAAAAAATCTTTTGGGATACTAGTTTGGAACGGGAAAGCTGTTTTCTTTTTGGTCAAAAAATCAAAAGAAATTATTTTGTGCAAAAGTAGCCCCCTTTTGATCTTTCTTAAGGGGGTTGAATAAAGAAAAAAAAAAATGACGGCCCCTCACTACTTGTCCCAATGGGGCATATATTGCCCGGGGTTTATAGAATTACGGGAGAAAACAAAAAGGGGACAAGACTGTTTTGTATGCAGAAAAAAAGGGGCTTACAAGATATATAAAAAGGAAATACTTTAACATATGAAAACCCAGAGCATTTTTGCCACCAACGGGTCTAATTCTTTCAGCGCAAACCACAATTTGACTTTTCTGACGGGGATGAAAAAATTTTCCGCCCCGCGCACGTGTATTTTTTATAAAAGTGTGTGTGGGGTTTTAAAAGTGTGCGTCCCCGTGTGTATGTTGAGGTAATCATAACTTTCAGAAAACCACTGTTGAAAAAAAAAAAAATGGGTTTATTTTGGGAAAAATTTAAAGGGGATTGTGACTTTTTGCGTTGTAACTATCACGTGTTAAAAACGCATTTTTTTTCGAATGTCACAAAACCAGAAATTTTCCCAAAACTGAAAAATCGGGTTCAGGGGTTTTTTATAAAATTTTGGGGAAAAACATCACGCCCTTTTTGGGGGGGAGGCCAACTTGAGGGTCAGATTATAAAATGATGGGGGAAATCTTTCTGCAAAAAAGGGTAGTTTAAAAAAAGTTTTTACGTGTTGTTTACGCAATAAAGTGACTTGTTTTTTTTAAACTGGGTTTTGGGTTCAACCCTGCAAAATGCAAACCGGAAATAAAAGAAAAAAAATCACCCCCCAACAACGGTCTTTTGCATAATTTGTTTTTTAGTGTCTACCTAAAAAAATCTTTTGATACCAGTAAGGAACAGAAAGCCCGATTCGTTTGGGTTTCAAGAATAAAAATTTGGAAATCCCTGTGCTAAATTTAGCCCGTGTGATCTTTTTAAGGTGGTGATAAAAAAGAAAAAAAAAATGAGGGGACTCACTAAAATTGTCAACAACTTTGGGCATACTATTGACTCAGTATAAAATTTAAACGGGAGAGACAGAAAGGACAAGATGCACTGTATGCAGAACAAAGGCTTATAAAGAGATATAAAAAAATATTTTAAAAATATGAGATCAGACCCATTTTTGCCCCCAAAACCGTCAAATTCTTTTAGCGAAAAACCAAAAATTTTGATGTTCTGAGGGAAAAAAAATTTTTCCCGCGCGGGGCACGTTTATTTATATTTTCGCCTGTGTGAAATATATTTATTTTGTGTGGGGTGTGTGGGGTGTGTGGTGTGTTTGTGTGTGTGTGTGTGTGGTTTTGTGTGTGTATTTGTGTGTGTGTGGGGTGTATGTGTGTGTGTTGTGTGTGTGTGGGGTGGGGTGTGTGTGTGTGTGTGTTTGTGTGTGTGTGTGGTGTGTTTTGTGTTTTTGGTACGGGTGCGTGTGAGCGTGTGTGCATTGCAGGTTTTTTAAAAAATTTTCAGAAAACACTTTGAAAAAAAAAAATCGGGTATTTTCGAAAAAATTGAAGGATTTTTGACATTTTGGTTTTTATTTATCAAGTGTTAAAAAGCATTGTTTTTCGAATGTCACAAATACACATATTTTCCCAAAAAACTAAAAAAATCTCCCAGTGTTTACTTAAAGTTGGGAAAAACTTCCCCCCCTTTTTTGGGGGAGCCGTTTGTGTCAGATTATGAAATGATGAGGAAATTTTCGGGCAGAAAGAGTAAATTACCAAGTGTAGTGTTGGGTTTTACGCATAATAAGGGACTTTTTTTGTTGAACTCGGTTTGCTTCAAGCTGCCAAATGAAATTCCCGGGATAAAGAAAAAAATCAAAACCACAAACAGGTCATTGAAAATTTTTGTTTTTAGATGTCGATCTAAAAAAAATTTTGTTAAATACCAAAAGGGAAAACAAAAAGCTCGATTCGTTTGGTCAAAAATTTCAAAATGAAATTTCTTGTGCTAAAGTGGGGACCGTTGATCTCTTCTTAAGGAGGGTGATATAAAGAAAAAAAAAAAAGGGGACGGCCCTCATACTTTGGTAAAACAAAGTGGTTTTACTATTGACTGGGGTTATAAATTGGGGGAAAAACAAAAAAGGAAAGACTGCATTTGTATGCAGAACAAAGGCTTATAAAGGGAAAATTAAAAAAATTTTTTTAAAATTTTAAAGATTAGAGCTTTTTTTCCCACAAAAGGGATTTAATTTTTTTTAGCGAAAAACCCAAAAATTTGGCTTTTTCTGACAGAGGATGAAATAATTGGGCGCCGCACGTCTATTTATTTATTTTTTTTTTTTTATTTTTTTTTTTTTTTTATTTTTTTTTATTTTATTTTATTTTATTTTTTTTTTGCTGCCCCCCAACCTCGGGCCACCCCCTCAGAGGCATGCCCCACGCGGCTCATTTGGGGACACCCCGTCCACAGCCACACCCCGGTTTCGGCCCCCGCCGCAGCCCCGGCACCGGCAATCCCAGAGAGCAGTCAATTTTCAAGTGTAAAGGGAAGGAAAACCCACCGGAGGGAGACACGCACTGTTTGCCGAGTCACTTCGGGGGTTTGTTCAGTGGGCCTGTTCTAAATTTTAACATAGCAGGCACCACCTATTTAAGCCCCCTACTGCCGCCCCAATAATTGCTTAGTCGGGGGACCCGGGCCCCAGTGAGTGAGCTCCCCCTCCGGAGGGCGCCACCACGTCCATCCAACGCGGGCCCCCATGGATTGCCGTCCGGTGACCCCCACGGGGCCCCAAAAAAAAAGGCCCCAGGGGTTTGGGGAGGACAGGAAAAATTTAGGGGCCCCCTGAGGCAGGGGTGAAGGGCTACAGAATTTTAGGGCCCTTTTTTTTTTTAATGCTGATCGATGAGGGAAAGGGGATGATTTAAAATGGCCCACGGATTTCCATTTCGGTCTGGACTACATTTTCAGGGTGTTTCCTACGCTTTTCCCTTTTATTTTATATCCCCGGGGTTTAACCCGGGCCCGGAGATAAAAGGCACCTGCAGTGTTGGTCAGGGAAAATTTTAGCAACACTTTCAGAAAAAGCACCATTTTAAGTGGATGAAAATCGACTGTGTGGTTTCCCCGTCTTCCAAACCCGGCCGCAGCAACTCAACTTTGGGTTTGGAGCCGGTCGGGGAAAAAAAAACACCCATGACTTCTGATGGGGTTCGAAAAAACCCCGACCTCCCCCGCCGGGAGGGGGCCCCCGACCCCTAACCCCTTCGCCAAAAGCGGTCGGGCACACGTCCCATTTTTATATTTCGGGGTGTGTGTGTGTGTGTGTGGGGGTGTGTGTGTTTGTGGGGTGTGTGTGTGTGTTTTTTTTGCCCTCCCCTGTGTGCGGTGGCCCTGTTTTGGGGGAGGGGTGTTAAAAGGTAAAATTTAAACCCTTTCAGAAAAAACACTGGGGGAAAAAAAAAAAAAAAATTTTGGCCCTTTTTTTTTTCGACAAAAATTTGCAAAGGGTTGTTGGAAATTTTTTTTTTTGGGTTTGTAAAATTTGTTTACCCCTTTTACAAAG
>JAMYXO010005806.1:0-14766 GCA_033310375.1 Conus canariensis | reverse complement strand
ACTCCATACTGCTTGTTCCAGCAGTGATAACCCTCCTGAAGGATAAAAGGAACATGAATTTCAAGTGGATTCTGTGCCTTGCTTGTACACTTACACATGCACACACAATACTAGAATTTTGTCTTGACTATGGCATCTTTAGGATTTTTTCAATGCATTTAAATGGTGTGTGTGTGTGTGTGTGTGTGTGTGTGTGTGTGTGTGTGTGTGTGTGTGTGTGTGTGTGTGTTGTTGTTTGTTGTCTTCAATTTAACGTCTATCCACATAGTGATATAACGGGGGAGGGAGGGGAGGAGGGATCGGAGGAGGAGGGGGGAGGGGAGGGGGGGGAGGGGAGGGGGGGAGGGAGGGGGGGGGAGGGATCGGGGAGGAGGGAGGAGGGGGAGGGGGATCGGGGAGGGGGAGGGACCGTATCGTGTGTGTATGTATTTATGTCTCTTTGATAAGGGGGAAAAAAAATAAAAAAGGCAGAAAATGAGCATTAACAAAAATTACAATCAACTTGTCTATAACAAATGTCCTACAGGACTATGAAGTAAACATTTCGCAATATGAAACAAACTAGTAGCATTTTTGAAAACGCCTTCAATACAATTTTCAGAAATCACTGGTAAGATAGGTCTTAACCTCTGACATTCAAAAATGATGTGCTTGCTAGAAATTTGATCACCACATAAACATCTAACATTTTTACTGTATTTTGTGATGAACGCATTAAGTTTTATCCTGTAAGATAGTGAACTAATCTGTCTAAATTTGATTACGCCAGTATGATTCAAATATGATTTGTTATCCAAACCACGAGAATCAATATACTTATTCTTGGAGAGTCTATCTTTTCTCAGGGTATAGCCTTTAATTCTACTCCATACTGCTTGTTCCAGCAAGTGATAACCCTCCTGAATGGATAAAGGAACATGAATTTCAGTGGATTCTGTGCCTTGCCTTGCGCCCTTTTTTGCTACTTTGTCAGCCCACTCATTTGAAGAAAATCCAAGATGTGAAGGAACCCAGCAGAAGGAAACCTTGGTCCCTTTTAAAGTTAAGATATGAATTAATTGACTGATTTCTAACATAATTTTGGTCTTTTTCTTGTAATCTGAAGATCTTAAAGCATAGAGTACCGATTGAGAATCTACACAAAATAATATTTGAGTGTGTGTGTGGTGTGTGTGTGTGTGTGTGTGTGTGTGTGTGTGTGTGTGTGTGTGTGTGTGTGTGTGTAAATAATCTGACAAAAGCGTTGACTTCAACAGGTGACAGCCATAATATGTCCTTTGCAGTTGACAAGGCTATACACACATTAACTCTCTCTCTTTAAATGATGAATTCTTGATTTCTCAGTTTGCAACTTACACAACTATCAAACAAGAAGGAAAAATGTATCTGTCTTCATCTGTACTTTTCCCAATCATTGTACACTGCAGACTGAAAGCCACATGCATTTATGCACACTCCAAGTCTGCACTCATGCACATATTGTCATGCACATATTCATGCAACAAAACAAAATTCACATTATGACAAAGATTCCAATACAAGCCACTTATATTGAAGAAAATAGTGGAAGTAATTTTGTTCTCAATTTAGTTCAGCTATACGTAACATAGTAAACCAGTCCACATCATTTATGAAAATATCTTTGTTGTACAAGACAGCAAGTAAAAAAATTCAAATAAAAACTTGCCATCTGATCCCTATCAAACATCTCATTAACTCAGATAACCCCTTTAGCCAAACATGGAACTCAGTACATCAAAAACAAAACAAAAAATTATTCTAGACTTCAGAAAGACCAAAACTCCTTTCCCATTCCTAACCATCATAGACAAACAAGTGGAGATCATAAATATAAAATAACAACATAAATGAGTTCCAATTTCTTGGACCGACCATTTCTAAGATTTGAGATAGAAGAAAAAGGCATGAAGAGTCCAGAAGAAAGCATTTGCACAAAAAGTCAAAGTCAATTAGTCAAGATACAACATACCCGTCGGACATATCGGACATTTAAACATTTTTGAGTCAGGCTGAGACTACAGAAGTATGAAAATTAAAAAAAAACAACCCAAAACAAGCAAACAAAAATGAAAACAAACACTTTGCAATTACTAGTTCCTTTCCAATTTGAAAGTGCCTTTCTTCTTAGAATGCAAATCAAAATGAATATCTGATCATTCTACATAACAGACCCATTAGCAACCCGACCTGTCATGCATTGGAAGCAAGCATGCTTGCAAACATATGTGCATGTGCTTTCATTTAGTTATCTATGTGTTGCAGCAATTACTCAGCATTTTTTGTTTCTAGCTCGGGCATGTGTGTGTGTGTGTGTGTGTGTGTGTGTGTGTGTGTGTGTGTGTGTGTGTGTGTGTGTGTGTGTGTGTCCGCGCACGCGCATGTGTGTGTATAATGTGAGTACTTGCAAAGATTAACATTTGCACTCTGTCATATCTACTTTCAACCTGTAGTATTACCATAATGTATTCATGTATAGCTAAGTGTTACTGTCTATTCATATACTATCCCTCCACTATTCCATGTGAAAGGTGCATCCTAAGTCAGTCACCCACACATTGGTAATTCAGTACAAGTTTTGTGGCCCTTCTTTGCACTCTCCCAGCTGCCATCACTGACTGAACAATCATGTTTGTTATCATTCTGAACTGTGTCACAATTAATCTTTCATTAAAGGACAGAATGTCTGGCCTGTTTCCCCAAGGGCCATGCCCAACAGCACAAACATTCAACAAGAGAGTTCAATGCTGCTCATCAATAACAGTAACAGTTCCATCTCCTTTCCATTTTTTGAGTTGTTTCTTCCCCATTCATTTTTCCCTGCCTACCAGTCTGAACACCTTTTTGACAGTTTACAAAGTGTACATGGCACAAGACATCATTGCCTCTCACATCACAGGTTGGGAATGGATTCAATCTATTTCCACTTCCTTCAGCTGTTAGAACAAGTGCAAGGGGAAGGGAAAGGGGTTGGGGTGGGGGGTGGGGGGGGGAGAACCTTAAATCAAACTGCATTGCAGCAGGAAAATAAAAAGATTTGTGTGGTGTGTGTGTGTGTGTGTGTGTGTGTGTGTGTGTGTGTGTGTGTTGTGTGCGTGCGTGCGTGGTGCGTGCGTGCTTGTGTTCGCGCGCGCACACGCACATGTGTGCGTGCAAGGGGTGGGGGTGGGGTGTGGATACTCTCAGGCCACAATGATTTGAGATCTGACAAAGGGAGGGGGGCTTTCAAACTTGGACTTCCGCCTTCACACTGACATATTTCCTTGCACAGTTTTACAGATGTTTTATTGAATCTGTTTTAACCTTTGGCTTCTTGTGCTGGTTTGGTGGGCTCAATGTGAAAAAAAAGAATGTGTTAAACAAGACGGTGAATGTGTGTGGGAAAGTTGTGGGTGAAAGGCAAGCAAGCATGAGTGAATTGTATGAGAAGCATGCAGTACGAAAGGCAAGAGAAATTGCAAAAGACTCCTCACATGTCCTGGCCCATAATTATGAACTGCTGCCATCTGGCCGACGGTTCTGGATGCCAACGGTCCAATTGGTCAGAACAAAAGACAGTTTTACCCCAATGTCTATATCCCTTCTCAACAAGCAATAATTGTGTGTGTTGTGTGTGCGTGGGGGGGGGGGGGGGGGGGGGGGAAAAAGGGAGAGGGGGGGACGTATACATATATATGTATGTGTGTATGTGCTTCTATGTGCGTGCGCATGCATGTGAGTATAATCTATGTGTGTGTGTGCATGCGTATGAGTGTGTGTGCGTGTATGTTGTGTTGTGTGTGTAGTGTGTGTGTGTGTGTTGTGTTGATGTGTGTGTGTGTTGTGTGTGTGTGTGTAGTGTGTGATGTGACTGTTGTATGTGTGTGTGTGTGTGTGTGTGTGTGTGTGTGTGTGTGTGTGTAATGTGGATCTGACTACGTTTATGTGTTTTGCTATTATGTGCATCATCATCATCATCATCATCATCATCATCATCATCATCATCATCACACTTTAATGCTTCTTTTAATCAGAATTTAGGTCTGACAGTGTTGTTTCTGTTTTTAGCAAATTCTGAAAATTAGTAAGTGGTGTGTGTGTGTGTGTGTGTGTGTGTGTGTGTGTGTGTGTGTGTGTGTGTGTGTGTGTGTGTGTGTGTTTAGTATGTACTTATCTACATGTATGAAGTTACATATTATAACTAAATTGATTTTGTTGGGTTGTTGTTGAGTTACCCTACTTGTTTATTGTTCATTGTTGCTGAGTTACCCTACTTGTTTATTGTTCATTGTTTTTCACGTTTATTTATGTCACTATGTATAGTTTGTCAGCAGCACGATTGTAAGTTCTCAGAATTGAGATAATAAAGTATTCTTATATCTTGTATCTTGTATTTACACCCTTGGACCATGAGTAGGAACAAAGCAACTTTGTTCAGAAAAAAAATGCTAATCAACAGAATGAATGCCCCAAATTTACTCCATTTGGATGATAAGAGTTTTTGTGCATCACCTTGACATCAAACGAGCACTCCTTGCACAGGTGACCTTATAGTCAAGTTATACCCCTGATACTGACAGTTCATTTTAAGGAAGTCCCTTTCCCATCATCCTTACATAGAAAAAAAATGAGGAAAAGAGGGGGAAAGATAGGGTGCGGGAGGATGGAGGAGGTGGGAGGGTGAAGCTGGTCAGGTATTAGGTGAGGGCTAACCATTTATGAATCAGTAGGGCAGGTCCACAGTGCCTCTGGCCAAGTCTGCAGCTCCTCACTGTAGCTCATTAGCAAGATCTACAACAGGTTTCTAACTTCCCTCCTAGCATCCTGACAACCAACAGTGCTGACCCTCCAAAAGGGGCAAGATCGATTCATTGAGCTAAAGGCGGCTGTTCCTTGGAAGACGAAGAAGAGAAGGCAATGTAGCAATGAGTATCATGTTGTTGTTCCCAAATCAAATGGAACTGTGGGGCTATGCATTGATCTGACCCACCTGAACAAAGCAGTTCAAAGAGAGATCCATCCTATACCCTCTGTGGATGAAAGTCTTGCCAAACTCGCTGGCTCTAAAGTTTTTACAAAATTGGATATAAGAAGTGGCTGCTGGCAGCTTCCTGTCACAGTAGAATCAAAGTAGAAAGAAACTCGTGGAGAGCGTGGCAGCAGAGAATCCTCAGAAGAGAAGCCCCCTTCAAGCAAGTGTTTCGGCCCTTATCTCCTGACACTCTAGGGGGGTTGGGCCACACCCGGTTCATGACTCCGGATGTCCCTCTGCTGCCCCCCCCCCCCCCCTTTTCTTTTTTTTTCCATCTTGGGACGAGCCATGGCTGGGATTCGAACCCATGACCTTCTAGGCATGCTCATTTTCCACTTAATGACTCGCGCTCTAACCACTGAGCCACAGGGACACCTGATATTTGTAGGGAAGTTAAGCCTTATGAAGTTCACTTTTGTTCCTCCTTGACCAGATCCAGCTTGAACACCTCTCTGCCGCTTCTGCCATTGCTTTCAGGGCTCTGGTTGTTTCCCTCCCTGCAACTGAGAGCTGTTTCATGAGGCTGAATGCAGACGTTCCTACAAACCCCCTAGCTCCAATTTCTGCAGTGAGGACTTTGACCTGATAGCCTTCTCTCCTCAGGCTGTTTGCCAGATCAGCATACTTTTCAGTCTTGTAGATTTGAGCTGCCTCCATTCTGTTCTCATATGGCACCGTGAGCTCGATCATGATCAGCTGCTTGGTTGACTTAGAGTGGACTACTATGTCTGGTCTCATGCCACTCTTGCTGATGATCTCTGGGTGCCTCTTCCATTCTGGGAGGTCTGCAGTGCACTCCCAGTCATCTGCCCCGTCCAGCAGACTCTGCCTGCATGTTTCGAGTGGCACTGTTGTTCTTGGCCATGATTTGCTGCCTCCTGCCGTGAAGAATGTTGCGGGTGCTTTTGGAGTCCTGATTTTCCCTTTTGTGGTGTTGGTACTAGCCCAGACTACTTGTACAATCTCTTTGAGCACTTGGTTGTGCCTCCATGTCTACCTTCCTTGAGCCAGGGCTACTTTACATGAGCTTAGGACATGCTCCACTGTTTGTTTTTCATGGCAGAGGGGGCATGCAGGATCGTCTGTTTTCCCCCACTTCACCAGGTTTGCATTTGAGGGCAGAAGGTCGTATGCAGATCTGAGAATGAAGCTGATCTTGAGAGGGGCCATGTGCCAAATGTCATTCCAAGTGAGACTTCTTTGGAGTGCATTCTCCCACGTTGTCCATTGCCCTTGCTGGCTCTGCTGGACTGCTTTTTGGAGTCTTTTTTGGTCTTCTTCTTTTCTCATCTCCTGAATCATCATGTCTCTTTTGGCTTTTCCTTTGGCCTTTGACCACCATTCAGTTTTGGTCACCCCCAGTCCTTGTCTGTTGGTCTGTGTGTGTCCTGTTATTTCTCTGATCTTGAGACTTTCTTTTGCAGAATCCATCGCCTCTTGAACTTTCCATTTTCTGCCTGTCTTCAGCTGGGGCTTGATTGCTTCTACCACCTTGTCTCCTGAGTCCTCCAGCATGCTTTGAAGTCTGATCTTCCCTGCTTTGTATTCCTCCAGGATGGATTTCAGTGGTAGTTTCAGCTTTGCTTGGCGACAGTACAGCTCTATGTCAGTCAGACAGGGTGGGACACCAAGCCATTTCCTTGTGAACTTGTTGATTTTGGCTTCCATTGCCTCCACTACGCTGGTGCAGATGTTGTATATCATCAGAGGCCATAGGAGCTTTGGTATCAGCATGAACTGCAGACATCAGACCTTGTATTTGCCAGGGAGCCCACACTGGTCAATGGTCTCCAAGCCTTCTTCCAACATCTGCTTGGTTTCTTTTGTTCTTTCTGTGTCTTTCAGCGTATCATCATACCATCTTCCAAGGCTCTTGACTGGTGACTGTTGGAATGGCCTGGTTGGCAACACTGAAGACCACAGATTCGGCCACTTTTCCTTTCCTCAGTGAGAGACTCCGTGATTTCTTTGGCTTGAACTTCATTCTGGATGAGGCAGCTATGTCGTCCAGCCTCTCCAGCACATGACGTGTCTCGTCTTCTCTGGATGAAATCACTGTAGTGTCATCCATGAAGGCCTTGAGAGGGTGCATCTTGTATCCATCGCCAAGGTCTGTTTGTCTTGCGTTGCTTGTTGCTGCTTTCAAGATGACTTCCATTGCCAACACGAACAGTATTGGGGAAATTGCACGGTCCATTGCAATGCCCACTTCCAAGTTGATCCAATCTGTTGTGTACTCCTTGGGTAGAGAACCGCATTGAGAAGCCATTGAAGTACTTCTTGAGCATGTCGCGGATGTTCTTTGGCATATGGTAATCTCAAGAGCCAACTGTATCATCTCATGGGGTACAGATCCATATGCGTTTGCCAGATCAAGCCACACTACGTCCAGGTCTCTCTTTTCTGTTTTTGCTTTTTGGATTGTGTCCCAGATCATTGTGGCGTGTTCTACACAGCCAGCCACGCCTGGGATGCCACCTTTCTGGACTGACACATCCAAGTACTTCTTTTCCATCAGGTACTTGGTCAGCCTTGCTGCCATGACAGAGAAGAAGATTTTCCCTTCGACGTTCAGTAGTGATATTGGCCTGAACTGGCTGATGTCACTTGAGTTTTGCTCTTTGGGGATGTACACACCATCTGCCGTCATCCACTGGCCGCTGATCTTCTGGTTTCTCCAAGCCGATCGCAGCAGCTTGTGGAGCCACTCCAGCACCTTGGGACATTTCTTGTAAAGCTGGTAAGGTATTCCGTTTGGCCCTGGTGATGATTTGGCTCTGGCTTTGTCGACCACCTTCTTGATTTCCGCCAACGTTGGAGGCTTGCCATTGAACTGTTCCTCAGGGTTGGTTGGCCACACCAGACCTTGAATGTCGAGTGGTGCTTTGCTCTGTGAGTCAGAGTATGTTTTCCTCAGATGCTGCTCAAGAACTCCTTTGTCCACACTTAGGGTCCAGATTTTGGCTGCTCAAACAGTGTTCTAGCAAACTGGAAGGGGTCTCTGAAGAAGCGCTCTTGTGTCTTCTTCTTTTTGCTCTTCCTCTTCCTCGCAGATTCCGCTTTGCTGAGGGCGCTGTGTTTTTCTTTCAGGTCTTTCCACAGTTTTTCCAAGCGTTGTTTTTCAGCTGGCAGTGCGGTCTTCATTTGCTTCTTGAGGTTTTTCTTTTGGACCCTGATCTTGTCCATCTCTTCTTGGCGTCTGGATTTCTTTGGAGGTGTTTTCTCTTTGGGTAGTTTTGCTCCATAGGCGTCTCTACATGTGGCATACACAATGTCCCCATATGTGGCTAGTTTGTGTTCCAGGGTGCTTTTCCCTGTCAGTGCATCGAGTCATTGGACGATTTTTGCATCCAGTTTCTCCCAATCTTCAGTTTCGTTTGCTCGTGGCAGGTTGAGTTTCAGGCGCCTGGCATCGAGGGCCTGTGCAAATTCCTCATCCAAACCAACAGCGTGGATGTCCTTGGCACTGTGGTTTAAATCCTGGCCTTGGTCTTCCGACGTCTTATCTGCTGATGCAGTGCGCTGCTGCTCATTCAGATGAGTCTTCACACATCCCATCTTTGTTCTCATGGATTCATCATTCTCTCCCCCTTTCGGTGAATACTGGGAGCATCTTTTCCTTTTATTCTTAGTAGCCACATGTTTAAGGCAAAGTGGGGAGCCAGCCCACAGAGCCCTTGGTTCTGGTCTTTCCCAGTGTCCTCCGGTCTTTCCCGGACGTCCTCCGGCCTATTCCCGGAAGTCAATGGTTTACCCATGCATCAGTAGAAAGAAACTCGTGGAGAGCGTGGCAGCAGAGAATCCTCAGAAGAGAAGCCCCCTTCAAGCAAGTGTTTCGGCCCTTATCTCCTGACACTCTAGTGGGGTTGGGTCACACCCGGTTCATCACATCCGGATGTCCCTCTGCTGCCCCTCTATACCACATTTGTTACTCCTTTTGGCAGATTCTGGATGAACAGACTTTCCCTTGGAGTTTGTTCTGCCAGTGAAATTTTTCAATGTGCCATGTCAGAAATACTAGAAGGTATTGACAGAGTGGTCTGTCATATGGACGATGTTCTTCTACATGTCCTAGGTCACAGAGCACATGATGATGACATCATTTGTAAAGTTTTACACAGATTTAACAAAGCTGGTGATGGTCATATACTGAATGTTGTGAATTTTCTCGGTCATCTACCAAGCCTCTGGGACGCATCATTGATAGTAATGGTATTCATCCAGACCCTGAAAAAATCAGACCAATCGAGGACTTAGCACCTCCCACAAATATCACTGAGTTGCAGAGATTCTTTGGCATGGTTAATCACCTCGCTAAGTTGATACCTCAACTGCTACAACAACTGAACCTTTAAGACAACTGCTACGGAAAGACACTATGTGGCACTGGGACACGTCACAAGAAGATACATTCAAGAAAACCAAAGCACTCCTAACATCACCAGCAGTCTTGACTCATTATTCAACTGAGTTTAAAACTATTGTTGTAGTTGATGCTTCAAATTACGGCATAGGTGCTGTACTTCTTCAAGTCCAGAAGGATGATTCTGGATGACCAGTCACTTCTGCATCATGATCACTGACAGCTGCAGAGCAGAACTATGCTGTAATTGAAAACAAAACTTTGGCAGTCATGTGGGCAACTGAACGATTTCATGACTGTCTCATGGGTCTCAATTTCATAATTAAAACTGACCGTAAACCTCTCATCCCGCTTCTCCATACTACAGAAATAGCATGATAGCCACCCAGAATCTAATGATTCAGACTCCGCCTCATGCAGTCAACCCAGTTGTAATCTACGTTCCAGGGAAACGGCAAATAACAGTGGACACACTTTCCTGTGCACCCACTTCCCAGCCGAGCACAATGGATGTTTATCTAGTAAATGCAGTAGTAGCCGTCATCCAGCAGACTATTCAGATCCTTCCTGCTTCTTCACAAAAAACTGTCAGATGCCAGGAAAAAAAACAGCATGCTGAAGCAGAAATTGTACAAATTATGGAGTAGTGTCGAATTAGATGGCCAGCCTACATTTCACAATCAACACCTCTTAATACTGCATATTGGTCAAATCATCAACATTTCTCCACTGTAGACGATATTTTGCTATATGATGGTCACCTTTTCATACCTAGAGATATAGCAGCTGGAGATACTTTCCAAGTTACATGAAAGCCACTTCGGAGTCACCAAATGCAGGAGTCTTGCCCAGTCTTCAGTATGGTGGCCAGGCTTCAGTTCCCAAATTGAGGAAATGATCAATCAATGTCAAACATGCAATAAGCTGTGTTCAGAAAGAAAAGAACCACCACTTCCCTCATTACTTCCAGATCATCCTTGGTCATGTGTACGAATGGATCTATTTGAACTAAATTCTGAACAATACATTCTTGTTGTTGACTACTTGTTGCGATGGCCTGAAATTCAAATTCTTCAGAATGAGACATCATCATACTATCTTTGTTGTCAAAATCATTTTTGCAGTGACGGAATCCCTGATGTAGTAGTTTAGGCCCACAATTTTCCGGTCCTTAATTCCATGAGTTCACCAAGGACTACAATTTCACCCAAACTATGAATTCACCTCAATACTTCCAGAGCAACAGCAAAGCAGAAAGGAATGTTCAGACAGTGAAACATCTCCTCAAAAAAAAAAAAAAAAAAAAAAGCTGCAGATCCTCACCTTGGTTTTCTTGTGTATTGTTCTACACTACTGCAAAATGGATTATCTCCAGCAGAAATCCTCATGGGCAGGAGACTCTGCTCTAAAATCCCAGTTTTACCATCCAAGCTCTACCCATCTTCTGGTTTGGACAACATGGCTCAGAGGGAAGAAGACAACAAGATGAAACAGTGACTGAACAACAACAAACGTCATCCTGACAAAGAAAGTGTACTCTTCCACCCAGGTGATTCAGTCTACATTAAAGAGATCTTCAGTGCCCAGGTAAAGTGATTCTCCTCATCATAACCCGTATTCTCCCTTTACTGAAAGCTAAAAGGGTATCATTCGATGCAGCAACATTCATGTGACAGTGACGCCCACACCCAGGGTTATTCCACCTCCACGTTGTTTGAAGAGACCTACCCTACATTCTCCAACACCCAGTGCATCTGAATCAACACATGGGGGTCAACCAACACCCAAACCACAAACACCTTTGAAGGACAATTCACAGCCAGGGTTACTGGCCTACATTACTGGCTCAGGTCGTACAGTGAAACCACCCAGTAAAATGTACTTGTAAAAATATATATCATATTTGATTCCTTATTTCAGACATTTTAAACTCTGTCCTGCACAAACAGGTACTACTCAAAATTAATGTGTAGAATGGAAATAATGCGCGAGTTTAGTTTTTTGTTAAACATTTTTCTTTCACTGTTGTAAGGTTAATAAGATTTCACAGTATTATGCTTCACAATCTGTTAGTTTAAACTAGTTTAAACTTTTTCGTAAAGTGATAAACGTATGTCGCAATTTGAATTTTATGAATAGGCAACACGCCCGTGAATATGAACGAACAGTTAGTATTGCGACAAATTGCCAGTTGACAGAAAATATTTTAGTGCTACACTAAATTTACGAACAGTTCATGCTTATGTTCTGATCATCTTAGAAAGAACAGGCAACTGTTCTGGAGCCCCCCCTTTTTTTTAAATTTATATAAATGACATAACTAGAAATCTCTCTCCTGGAACTATAGTATAAGGCTTTTTTGCAGATGACAGCTTAGTATATAGAACAATCAGAAGCAAGAATGATACACTCATTCTACAAGAAGATCTAAACGCTTTACAAGACTCAAGAGTGAGAAAGAACTTGGAAAATGGAATTTCATCCGCAGAAGTGCCAAGTGTTGCATATATGTAATAAACGCTCACCAACTAGATCAGAATACTCTATTCACAATGCTATTCTTAAAGAAACCAATGCTGCAAAATATTTAGGCGTGATTATAGATAGTCGTCTCAAATGGAAAGAACATTACAATTTAGTATTTAAGAAAGCAAACAAGATCTTAGCTTTCTTATACAGGAACATCAACGACTGCCCCCAAAAGGTTAAGGACGACTGCTATAAGACACTGGTTAGACCAGTACTGGAATATGGTTGCTCAGTCTGGGATCCTTACCATCTAAAGGACATTGATAACTTCGAAAAGATTCAGAAGAGAGCAGCACAGTTCATAACAGGGAACCATATCAGAGAGAAAGAGAATACTAGGAAGAACATGAGAAATTAGAATGGAAACCCTTAGAAGAGAGTAGAGCCTTTATTAAACTTAACACCTTCTTCAAAAGCTGAGCTAAACTAATTGATATCCCAATGGAACAACTAGTACTCAATAAAAGTGGCACCAGGAGTGGCGGTCAAGCTTATGCCATACCTGAAATCAAATATTGACAGCCACTTACATTCATTTTATCCTAGTTCTGTAAGGCTGTGGAACTCACTGCCGGGTGCCATCAAGACTGCCACAAATGCAGTCTCTTTTAAAAATCAAATTGATAAGACAATCTTGAGATCTGCATATTGATTGACTTTTCTATTTTAACTTCCCAATATATTTTATGGCTACGTTTTAACCATTTAAATATCATGTGCGACCCCTTCTTCTTCTTCTTCTTCAGGGTATACGGCCACAATCATCCAACTGATTTTTACGCCGTTTTGTGGGGGCTGCGATGGAAGAAAAACAAAATATAGAAAGCGATAGACCTAAAAGTGAGGATAAAAACCTAGTCCTGCTCTAAGTGGGTTCTCCGGCAGGCTACTGTTACTTCACTTTTCGCCCTTCCGAGCTAGCCGGTCCCTTGCTGGTCTAAGACAGCAGGGCCCCAAAAATAAAGAACAAAACAAAAAGCTATTGGGGTAAGAGTGGGGAGGGGGATGGGGGGGGGAGGGGGGGGAAGGGACCTATTATCTAACTAACTACTGACTGGGGGGCACCCTAGACTTAAAGGTGTCCAAGGTGTCCGCGGCCACAGCTGTTTCAGGCAGGTTGTTCCAGTCACGTATCGTTCTGGGGAAGAAGGAAGCTTGTCGATATTGGGTTTTACACAGAATCTGGTTGAGCTGGCGGGAGTGCTTCCTTCTTTGTCTGGGAGGGGCTGGCACGGTGCATTTTTTGTCGACGATCGCCTCTCCGTTCATTATTTTCCATAGCATGACAAGCCTAGCTACCTTACGTCTGTGCTGCAGAGTCGGCCATTGCAGTTTGTCGATCATCGCGGTGACACTAGATGTGTTGTGGTACCGGTTGACCACAAACCGTGCTGCTCGTCTCTGGACAGCTTCAATCTTATTGATGTTGCCTTGGGTATGCGGGTCCATACAGTGCACGCGTACTCCAAGATCGGTCTGACAAAAGTCTTATAGGCTGTTTCTTTGAGGCGCACTGCTGGGATCTTCAGGTTTCTTCTAAGGAAGCCGAGGGTCTTGTTGGCTTTAGCACAGATGGCGTTGATGTGCAGGTCCCAGCTTAGGTCACTTGTGATGGTAACGCCTAGACACTTGGAGGTAGAGACAGTTTCTAGAATATGGTTGTGGAGGGTGTCGTCGGATTTTGCAGGAGAAGATGATTTTGTAACTGGGAGAGTAGTACATTTTCCAGGATGGAATGCCATGTCCCAGCTGTGCTTCCATGTTTCTAACTTCTTGAGGTCTTCCTGAAGTAAGCTTTGGTCGGTTTTTGAGGCCTTCAAACGGTAGACAGCTGTGTCATCAGCACATAGGCGTGTCAGTGAGGAGAGTTCTTCTGGCAAGTCATTAATGTACGCCAAGAAAAGCGCCAGCCCTAAAACAGAGCCTTGTGGGACCCCAGACTGCACACTGACCCGGCTGGAAGCTGCGCCATCCACTACCACCGATTGTTGCCGGTCTTTCAAGAATGCTCCTATCCATTTGTTGATCTTTCCCAGGACACCGTAATGTTTCAGTTTGTGGATAAGGAGGCTGTGGTTCACTCTATCGAAGGCTTTGGCAAAGTCCATAATGATGACATCTGCCTGGTTTCCTTTTTCTAGAGTTCCAAACAGTTCTTCTGTAAAATTAAGTAGTTGTGTTTCACAGGACCGAAACTTCGAAAGCCGTGTTGTTCTGGACATAAGATTTCGTTGGATTCTAAGTGAGACATGACAGCGCTGACGATGACGTGTTCCAGGACTTTGCAGGGGATAGAGGTCAGAGAGACTGGGCGGTAGTTAGATGGGTCATAGTGTTCTCCCTTCTTGAATATTGGTGCAACGTTTGCATATCTGCAATCAGAAGGGACATAACCAGCGTCAAGAGAGGACTGATAGATCATAGTAAGGATTGGGGATATTTCAGGGCCAAGGTCTTTCAGGATGCGAGGACTGATGTTGTCAGGGCCACAGGCTTTATAAGGGTTGAGTTTGGAAAGGAGGTTCAGAAATCAAGACATCAGTGAGGGTTGAGCTGGGAGAAATGTCAGACATCTTGCACTTAGCGCGAAACTCTTCATCTGTGTACTCGCGTCCCTCGTTGCCAAATTTTGCTCCAGGGGCCAACAGGCTGAGTCGCATTTTCTTTTTTTAACATGCGCGCTGGTGACCTACTCACTTTTGGTGAACCAGCTCGTTAGGAAGAAGAAGATTCGGTGATACTATTTCTGAAAAATGAAGTGTTTCTTCAGATTACTGTTAGTGTTCTAATTCTCCCTGTGAATTTACATGATGACTGACACTATCTCTCACTGAAAAAGTGTGTA